>JARQOC010000013.1:5884770-6162672 GCA_033576535.1 Allobates femoralis | reverse complement strand
TCCCCCATTTTTAAGTGACCACCAGGGCCACGGGGCTGGGCAGGCCACCCGTGACATTCCCCTTACAGCAACCGCCTGGGTACCGAGTCCCCACGGCCTTGGGGTGGGTCATTACCACCTGACTGCAGTGTGCCAGGAGGGATAATGCTCTGGGCTTGATTTTCAGGGGTTGGGTTTGAACTCTTAGTTCCAGTGAAGGAAAATCTTAATAATATATCCGAGATTTTATAAAAACATGTGCCCAAGCACTAACAGGCATGTCGTTGCCACCTACCTGCTTGTTGTGCTCAGCGCCATTCACCGCCGGCGCAGAGTGGTTGCAGGGGATAAGATGGCTGTATCAGCAGAACCGCAGCTTCTTTTCCGCTCTGCTCTGTGGAAGGAGCTGGACAACCGACATCATGCTGATTGACAGTTGGTTCTCCGCTACCTAATTGCCTATGATGCCGGTCAACATAGCATAGATGTCCCCACTCTGTCAATAACGTAGGCGGAAGCTGCAAAATCTAAGACCTCTCTGAGTTGGCAGTGAACAGCACCAGACACAACAGGCAGGTGGGTGGCAGCTATGGCACATGCCGGTTAGTGCTTAGGCACTTTTTTTTATTAATGTATTTGTTTCAGCACAAGACATTGCGCACAAATATAGATTTAGCTCTGCCATGTACAGTTATGGCCAAAATTATTGACACCCCTGCAATTCTGTCAGATAATCCTCAGTTTCTTCCTGAAAATGATTGCAATCACAAATTCTTTGCTATTATTATCTTCATTTAATTTGTCTTCAATGAAAAAACACAAAAGACAATGAAGCAAAAAGCAAAACATTGATCATTTCACACAAAACTCCAAAAATGGGCCGGACAGAAGTATTGGCACCCTTAGAAAAATCATGTGATGCTTCTGTAATTTGAGTAATTATCAGCACCTGTAACTTACCTGTGGCACCTAACAGGTGTTGGCAATAACTAAATCACACTTGCAGCCAGTTGACATGGATTAAAGTTGACTCCACCTCTGTCCTGTGTCCTTGTGTGTACCACATTGAGCATTGAGAAAAGAAAGAAGACCAAAGAACTGTCTGAGGACTGAGAAACCAAATTGTGAGGAAGCATGAGCAATCTCAAGGCTACAAGTCCATCTCCAAAGACCTGAATGTTCCTGTGTCTACCGTGCGCAGTGTCATCAAGAAGTGTAAAGCCCATGGCACTGTGGCTAACCTCCCTAGATGTGGATGGAAAAGGAAAATTGATGAGAGATTTCAACGCAAGATTGTGCGGATGGTGGATAAAGAACCTCGACTAACATCCAAACAAGTTCAAGCTGCCCTGCAGTCCGAGGGTACAACAGTGTCAACCCGTACTATCCGCCGGCGTCTGAATGAAAAGGGACTGTATAGTAGGAGACCCAGGAAGACCCCACTTCTTACCCCAAGACATAAAAAAGCCAGGCTGGAGTTTACCAAAACTTACCTGAGAAAGCCTACAACGTTTTGGAAGAATATTCTCTGGTCAGATGAGACAAAAGTAGAGATTTATGGGCAAAGGAATCAACATAGAGTTTACAGGAGAAAAAAAGAGGCATTCAAAGAAAAGAACACGCTCCCTACAGTCAGACATGGCGGAGGCTCCCTGATGGTTTGGGGTTGCTTTGCTGCCTCTGGCACTGGACTGCTTGACCGTGTGCATGGCATTATGAAGTCTGAAGATTACCAACACATTGTGCAGCATAATGTAGGGCCCAGTGTGAGAAAGCTGGGCCTCCCTCAGAGGTCATGGGTCTTCCAGCAGGACAATGACCCAAAACACACTTCAAAAAGCACTAGAAAATGGTGTGAGAGAAAGCACTGGAGACTTCTAAGGTGGCAGCAATGAGTCCAGACCTGAATCCCATAGACACCTGTGGAGAGATGTAACAATGGCAGTTTGGAGAAGGCGCCTTCACATATCAGGGACCTGGAGCAGTTTGCCAAAGAAGAATGGTGTAAAATTCCAGCAGAGCATTGTAAGAAACTCATTGATGGTTACCGGAAGCGGCTGATCGCAGTTATTTTGGCTAAAGGTTGTGCAACCAAGTATTAGGCTGAGGGTGCCAATACTTTTGTCTGGCCCATTTTTGGAGTTTTGCTTTTTGCTTCATTCTCTTTTGTGTTTTTTTCATTGAAGACAAATTAAATGAAGATAATAATAGCAAAGAATTTGTGATTGTAATCATTTTCAGGAAGAAACTGGGTATTATCTAACACAATGGCAGGGGTGTCAATACTTTTGTCCACAACTTTATATTATTCTGCTGTTGCAATGTAACTATCGAGCAGTCAGGTGCCGCCATCTGTGTCCCTCCCTTGTCTTGTCACTCAGTCAATTACATGCGTATTCTCCATTTCTCACACTGTAATTATAGATTACACAAGTGTCATAAAGCTGTGACTCATTTCTGCACATTGTAATGTTGTACTGAATCCTGGAAACACGAGAAGGTGAATGGAGAATCACGTCTCGTATAGACCCAGCACCGGACCAGTGATGGTGAGGCCCAGACACCATCGTGTACATGAATAGATCACAAGACTGTTAGGACTCAGGGTTAGTTGTGGTTCCTGGAGGCTTTGATAGAAAGGTAGACAGACAGACAGATAGATAGATAGATAGATAGATAGATAGATAGATAGATAGATAGATAGATAGATAGATATAGATAGATAGATAGATAGATAGATAGATAGATAGATAGATAGATAGTTTTATATATATAATAGTATGGACTACTACACTATCATGGGATGTGTCTTGTCAGGCTGTGACCTGATATTCTTAATTGTCTCTTTCAAGGTTTCTTGTCATCTGTGACTTGTTGCATTGCAGCAGCTCCAGCGGTGGTGAGGTGGCAGTTCTGGTAGTGGCGTGGTGGCAATAGCTCTGGCGGTGGTGGGTGGCAGATCCGGTGGTGGTAAGGTAGCAGCTCCGTAGATAGTGAGGCAGCAGCTCCAGCGGTGGTGAGGTGGCAGATCTGGTGGTGGTAAGGTAGCAGCTCCGTAGATAGTGAGGCAGCAGCTCCAGCGGTGGTGAGGTGGCAGATCTGGTGGTGGTAAGGCAGCAATTTTGGAGGTAGTGGGGCAGCAGCTCTGGCGGTGGTGGGCGGCAGATCCGGTTGTGGTAAGGCAGCAGCTCTAGAGGTAGAGAAGCGATAGCTCTGGCAGTGGTGATGCAGCAGCTCTGGAGGTGGTGAGGCAGCAGCTCTGGAGGTGGTGAGGCGGTAGCTCTGGTGGTGGTGAGCGGCAGATCAGGTGGTGGTAAGGCAGCAGCTCTGGAGGTGGTGAGGCGGTAGCTCTGGCAGTGGTGGGCAGCAGATCAGGTGGTGGTGTAAGAGGGTAAACTAATAAGCTGCTAAAACCAAGCAGACTGCCATTTTGTAGTGGCCCAGGAAAGAGAAAACAGTCTCTGGTTGCCATGGTGACTGCTCTGTGTCTAGGAAAGTGAAAGCACGATCGCTGGTTGCCGGGTGACGGTTCTGTCAGTTGCTCCTGTTGTTGTTGATCTCTCTCTGCGGTGGCCATTACTAGTGTAAGGATTACAGCAAAGCCAGTGCAAGCTATATGGGCCTTTAAAGTTGTTTGCAAGCCCTGTTGTGTGGACTAAACACTTTATCTTGAACTGAGCAAGTGTCCAGCATCTGAGGAGAGGCTGAGGAGATGTTCCCCCTGATGGAGCGAGTCATTGGCGTCCAGGAAGGCCGTGAGTGACTGCGAAAGGAGAGCCGGCGTCCGGTGCCATCCACATTGGGAGGATCCTGACAAGGTCCTGACAAGCCCTGGAAAAGAGAGCGCTCCACAGATTGCACCCCAAGCTAACAGAACTAAAGTGCTGGACATGTGAATCTGGCACTGGCTGGAAGCTGCCAAATTCTGCTGTTTTTTTACAATACGTTATTCTTTTGCGCAAAAGGTTTTTTTTTTCTTTTTACTTTTTCTGGACTTGCTGCAGCCCACGTGGAATATACACCGGTGTAAAGCTACATTTGAGGTTGATGGTACCATAGTTTTGAGATACCCGGGTATCCCTGTGCTAAGTGTATAGCCAGCATTGACATAGTGTAATGTATTGTTATTAGCTGTGATAAGTTATAGGCCAGGGTCACATCCGCGTTTTTTTTTTAAAATCCTGATCCGGTTTGGAGCTTTCAAAAAGCTCCAAACCGGACCAGGAAACGCTCCTCATAGGAGCCTATGCAAAACACCGGATGGCTTCACAAGCCATCCGGTGGCCGGATCCGGCACTGCTGCCTGCGTTTTAAATCATGCAGGCAGCAGTTTTCGCAGCGTTTCTGGGACCGCACTGCGGTAACCGGATGGCTCAGGATGTGTAATCCTGAGCCATCCGGTAACTGCAGAGTTTGCGGATCCCGGCTATTGCCGGGATCAGCAAACCTAGTAAAGAGTTAAATTGATTACTAAAGTAATGTTTGAGGTCTGTAGGGGGGCTTAGACCCCCCTACAGACCGGCCGCCCACTTCGGTGGCCTTCTAGTACAATATCCCCGCTGGCAGGGGCTCCTCCGAGCCCGTGCAAGTCCCCACACCCCCAGCCCCCCGAATTACTATACAGGGGTGCCTGCACCCCTGTGGTATACTTATTCCTGTATGGGGGGAAAATTATATATTAAAGTCATGGTTAAAGTACATATTTACGTGTATCCTGCTCCAATGTTGTGAATAATCCATGGGCGGGGCTGTTTGCGGCAGCCTCCGCCCCCTCATTTCTCATGGCCGCCCCCTCTGTGCCTCAGCCATTGATGTGACGCCGGACGCGTCATGAAAGGGGCGGGGTGAACCCGTCACACCGTGCGCCCCGCCCCTTTCATGACGCGTCCGGCGTCACATCAATGGCTGAGGCACAGAGGGGGCGGCCATGAGAAATGAGGGGGCGGAGGCTGCCGCAAACAGCCCCGCCCATGGATTATTCACAACATTGGAGCAGGATACACGTAAATATGTACTTTAACCATGACTTTAATATATCATTTTCCCCCCATACAGGAATAAGTATACCAGAGGGGTGCAGGCACCCCTGTATAGTAATTCGGGGGGCTGGGGGTGTGGGGACTTGCACGGGCTCGGAGGAGCCCCTGCCAGCGGGGATATTGTACTAGAAGGCCACCGAAGTGGGCGGCCGGTCTGTAGGGGGGTCTAAGCCCCCCTACAGACCTCAAACATTACTTTAGTAATCAATTTAACTCTTTACTAGGTTTGCTGATCCCGGCAATAGCCGGGATCCGCAAACTCTGCAGTTACCGGATGGCTCAGGATTACACATCCTGAGCCATCCGGTGACCGCAGTGCGGTATTCACCACACATTTTTGTAAAAAAATGTGTGTGCCCGGCATTGCGTTCACCGCATCCGGATCCGGATGCGGTGAATGCAATTCATGTTTGCAATGTGACCCTACCCATACTCAGTGTGCCATCTCAGAGGTCCCATCACACCGCCCACAGTGGATGTACATCGCCTTTAGTTAAGTCAAATCCTTGATAAGTCTAACGTGTAGGTAAATTTGCTCCTGGTTCTGAGTGTGATTTACATACCCTGGGAACTCTGAGATCGGTGCATTGATGTCGGCTAACGCTGAGTGTGTGAAACTGTTATTGGTTATATTTTAAGGGGATTTTGATACTTATACATTCTATACTGAACCATACTTTGATCCCCATATCAGTAAAAAAATACTGTTGTTTATTTCTGCCTCTGTCTCAGTCTGTGACTCACTGGATCTTAATAAGACCTCCGGTCATTATATTTTGGCGTAGTCGGCAGGATCCAGTGTTTGTCATGGATGGAGGCGGCGAGGGAAGAAATGACCCCACCACACCAGCAGCCATGCTGCTGGGTGCAGATCCTTTGGCAGCCGCGGCGAATGTGGGAGGGTATGTGCCGGTAGGAGCTTTACTCCAGCACATGCCGAAGTACGACGGGCATAACATGGCGTTGCAGGATTGGGCTGAGAGGGTCCGGAGTATTCTGCGGATGTGTAATCTGGGTCCCGTAGTACGAGCAGAACTGGCATTAAATGCACTAGAGGGCGATGCTAGGCGGATGGTGATGGTACGACCTGAGGCTGAGAGGAGTACGTTAGAGAAAATTTTGGTACTGTTAGAGGGGAGTTTGGGAGGCCGGGCCCGTGTGACCCAGCTTCGATCTTTTTTTTTTAATCGCCCTCAAAAGGAAAGAGAGTCTCTGATGCAGTACTCTAATACGCTACAGGAGACATTGAACGAAGTGCAGCGACTAGACCCAGGGGCCATGGGAGCGTTCCGGGAGGTAGACCGCTTGCTCCGGGACCAATTCATCACAGGACTAGCCAATAGGCCCCTTCGGGATAAACTGTTGGAGGTGGCCCGGGCTACCCCAGAAATATCTTTTTGGCAGATTTACCAGGCCGCGGTGGAAAGGGAGGCGGAGTCCACCCTGGTAGTTCAAGGGGCTGTGGACAGTACACGGATGGAAAAAGGCCAAATGCCAGTATCAGGAGCGGAGGGACTGGTAGACGTTGTGCAAGCTCTGCGTGCCAAGTTGAAGGAGTTGAAGCTGGAAGTGTCTAAGATCAGAGCTGGGTCGTCTCCTACTCCCCTGGAAAGGCCTCCAGCCACACCCTCTGGGATGGTGGTTCCACCGACAGCCAGACCGTCCTCTTCGAATGACTCGAGCCCCCGTCCACGAAGAGCAGTCACCTGCTGGAGGTGTGGGCGCCAGGGACACATCTCACGATACTGCCGGATGTCCACAGTCCCCGAGTCTCCTTCGCCGATGTTAAAACTCCCAGCCGCTGCCTTGAGGGGGCAAATCGCAGCGGCCTACCCCCCACAAAGCCCTCAATGGGAGGAGCAAGATTTGTTCGCATGCAGTCCAGTTTTAGAAGCAGAATTTGAAGGGCGGAAGATGAGTTGTTTGGTTGACACGGGATCTGAATGTACCATTATGCCTCTAGAAGTGTTCGAGGAATACTTCAGTCAACTAGTGGTCCCCGAAGATGGCCGAATGATAAGACTTACCGCCGCTAACAATGGCCAGCTGACGGTGAAAGGGATCGTGTGGATGAGGCTGAAAATGTTTGGTCAAGAGCTGGGTCAGAAAGGGGTAGTGCTGGTGGACCACCCCCTAGAAGAGGGATGGAGGTGACACTTGGAATGAACATTCTGCGAGATCTAAATCATCAGATGTATGCCCGCGAGGGACCCCGATACTGGACTCATGCTACAAGTCACCGAACAACTCAGAGAATGTTACACCGCCTAGTGTTGAACTGTGACCTGCTGAAAAGTGCAGTCCCAGGGGGCCGGGTGGGCCTAGTCCAAGTGCCATCACGGACCACGATTTCACTGGCACCTCGACAGGAGGAATTCTTAATGTTGCCAGTGGGGGCGGCGCAGAGGCTGAATGGACTTGAGGTATTACTTGAGCCAGCCCCAGAGAAGTCCTCTTTTACCAAGGTGCATGTGGCCCGGTCTTTGGCGATTGTGAAGAATGGACGGGTGCCAGTCAGATGCATTAACGTGTTGGAGGAGGCTATTACCATTCCTGCTGGGACCATCCTGGCTGAACTGTTCATGCCAGAGGGGAAGATGCCTGATACGGCGGTGTTTGAATTGCGTCCAGACCCACAGTTATCCTGGACATATGCGGTCGAAGTAGGGGGGGCTGAATCTCCTACTGAAGACTGGAATGGTCGTGTGATCATGGATCAGATGGGAGTGGATCGGGAGAAACTGACTTCCGTGCAACTAGAGCAGTTGGAGAGGGTCGTGTGGGAACATGAAGAGGCCTTCTCGCGACATGAAGAAGACTTCGGGTGCTCTCCGACGATTGAGCATGAGATTCCCACGGGGGACATCCCTCCCATTAGAGAACGTTATCGTCAGATCTCCCCGACACTTTATCAAGAGGTGAAGGGCATGGTGGCCAGTATGCTGGACAATCAAGTGATACGAGAGAGCCAAAGTCCCTGGGCTGCCCCTGTGGTCCTGGTGCGAAAAAAGGATGGGACCCTCCGATTTTGTGTGGATTATCGGAAATTAAATGCGCACACGGTGCGAGACGCATACCCGTTGCCTCGGATTGAGGAGTCCCTGTCTGCATTAGGACGGGCCAAATACTTCTCAACGTTGGACTTGGCGAGCGGATATTGGCAGGTACCAATGGCTGAGAAAGATCGGGCAAAGACAGCATTTATTCTGCCAATGGGGCTCTACGAATTCAATCAGATGCCGTTCGGACTTAGTAATGCCCCGGGGACCTTTCAACGCCTTATGGAACACTGTTTAGGCGACATGAATTTCGAATCGGTACTGATATATCTAGATGACATCGTGGTGTTCGGGACATCATTTGAAGATCATCTTGAGAAGTTACGCCAAGTGCTCCAACGGCTCAGCCGTCATGGATTGAAAATAAAACCGAAGAAATGTCAACTGTTCAAGAGTCGCATAGAGTATCTAGGCCATGTGGTGACTCCCGACGGGGTGTTACCCTCAGCCAGTAAGATCTTAGCGGTACAGGAGTGGCCACCTCCCCAGACGCTGCGGGAGGTTCGGGCTTTCTTGGGATTGGCGGGGTACTATCGACGATTTGTGCCCAGATTTTCACAAGTAGTGGGTCCCCTGAATGAACTTTTAAGAGGGACGGCACTTGGTCCTCGCAACCGCCCTATTCAATGGGGGCCTCAGCAGCAAAAGGCTTTTGATGAGGTAAAAACTGCCCTAACGAGTGCCCCGTTGTTGGCATATGCCCGGTTTGATACCCCTTTCCTGTTGTACACTGACGGTAGTCTTCACGGGTTGGGGGCGGTACTGGCCCAAACTCAGGATGGCCGGGAGCGGGTCATCGCCTATGGCAGCAGGTCTTTAAGGGACACTGAGCGCAATCCGGCTAACTATAGTTCGTTTCGCCTAGAGCTGCTGGCCCTGGTGTGGGCAATGACGGAGCGCTTTGCTGAGTATCTAACAGGAGCTGAGGTACTGGTCATGACCGATAATAACCCTCTTGCTCACTTAGAGAATGCGAAACTGGGAGCGTTGGAGCAGCGGTGGGTCGCCCGCCTTGCTAAGTTTAACTATCAGATTAAGTTCCGCTCTGGGCGAGAAAACGGAAATGCGCATGCACTGTCAAGGGTAACCCTTGGGTTTGGGGGAGAAAGCATTGATGACCAGCTCGAGGACACAGAGACCCCTGACTTGGGGCAGATGCCTATCTTCCGCAGTGTGGTACATTCAAGTGGGGTGGCATCAGGGATGCCGTGTGTCCTGGGAAAAACGCCAACAGATTGGGCAAAAGATCAGAACGAGTGCCCTGACATCTCGCGAGTGCGCACCTGGGTACAAAATGGGATTTGGCCGAGTGCAGAGGACAAGGCCCAACTATCCGCAGAAGGAATTAAACTATTGCGACAGCGGGATAAGTTGTGTGTGGAACAGGGTCTTTTGTATCGTAAGGTCTATCTGCCATCTGAGCTGCAGCACCGGTACCAACTGGTAATCCCTGTGGGGATGGGTCCAGTAGTCGCCCGCGAAGCACATGAGAAAGGAGCCCACTTTGGTAGTGAAAAGACACTCCAGTGGCTACAGCGAGTCCTCTATTGCCCTGACCTGGGAGGGATGGTAGCGGAGGCGTGTCGGCAATGTCGGGTCTGTGGGCTCAGTAAGAGCCCTGAGCAGCGGGCCCCTACGCAAACAATTAAAACGTCTGCCCCCTTGGAATTGCTCATGATTGATTATGTCTTGATAGGGTACTCAACGTCGGGGTGCTCCTATTGCTTGGTGATGACAGACCACTTCACTAAATATGCTGTGGCGGTGCCGACGAGAGATCAGACAGCAGAGTCGGCAGCTAAGGCCGTGTGTCGTCATTTTCTCCAAGTGTTTGGGTGTCCGCAAAGAATACACTCAGATCAGGGGGCATGTTTTCAGGGGACGCTAATGGAGGAGCTGCGCCGGTTGTATGGTATAGCACATTCGAGAACGACACCTTACCATCCCCAAGGAAATGGGGCCTGTGAGCGTTTCAATCGTACCTTGATACAGATGTTGAGAACATTAGAGGACGGGCAGCAGGCCCGCTGGCCTGAGTACCTCCCTGAACTAATGTGGGCCTATAACAATCGAGTGCACAGCACTACGGGCTATTCGCCACACATGTTGATGTTTGGGAGACCCGGGAGGGATATTGAAGATTTGAATATGCCAGATCCCTCCTCTGATTCCCCTCGGACTGCATCTGAATGGGTTCGAGGACATCGGCGGCGACTGAGAGTGGTGCATCAGGTGGTGGGAAATCGACTCAGTCAGGTGTCTCATAGGGACACGCGGCCTGTGCAGACGGAACCTTTCTTCCCGGGGGATAGAGTGTTGGTGAGGGTTAAACGGCCGACAGGGAAACTGAGCGACCGGTGGGAGGCGACACCATACCTGATAAAGAGACGGGTGAACTCTGATATTCCAGTCTATGAGGTTGAGCCGGTGGGGTCAGGGGGGCCCACTCGTAATCTTCACCGTAACATGCTACAACGGTGCTGGTTTGAGGATGCAGCTCCCATTTCCACAGAACTAGAGGCTGTGCCCCAAGGGGCGGGTACTCCTGGTGCTTTTGTGTTTGATGATGAGCCCTCCTCTGCACCTGTTTATCTGCCCCCTGTGAATGATCTGCTCCTGTGTGGAGAGAGTGTTGAGCCTGTGGTATGTCCTTCCGAGGGTGGCTTAGGTCAGCCAACTGACATGAATGATGGGTCATGGGGTGTCGCACTTCAGGAAGGAGCAGCGTCACGCCTTTCCTCTGATGACACCTCTGAAGGAACTCCTGCCCCCTCGGGGACAGAGTGCGTTGGGGTGGGCCTTCGGAGAACCACTCGAACTACAGCAGGAATACCCCCTCAGCGGTATGCACAGGACGACTTTGAGTGGGGAGGTATGTCGAGGACGACAACCTCTAGTGGGGTGGCATGTAAGAGGGTAAACTAATAAGCTGCTAAAACCAAGCAGACTGCCTTTTTGTAGTGGCCCAGGAAAGAGAAAACAGTCTCTGGTTGCCATGGTGACTGCTCTGTGTCTAGGAAAGTGAAAGCACGATCGCTGGTTGCCGGGTGACGGTTCTGTCAGTTGCTCCTGTTGTTGTTGATCTCTCTCTGCGGTGGCCATTACTAGTGTAAGGATTACAGCAAAGCCAGTGCAAGCTATATGGGCCTTTAAAGTTGTTTGCAAGCCCTGTTGTGTGGACTAAACACTTTATCTTGAACTGAGCAAGTGTCCAGCATCTGAGGAGAGGCTGAGGAGATGTTCCCCTGATGGAGCGAGTGATTGGCGTCCAGGAAGGCCGTGAGTGACTGCGAAAGGAGAGTCGGTGTCCGGTGCCATCCACATTGGGAGGATCTTGACAAGGTCCTGACAAGCCCTGGAAAAGAGTGCTCCGCAGATTGCACCCCAAGCTAACAGAACTAAAGTGCTGGACATGTGAATCTGGCACTGGCTGGTAGCTGCCAAATTCTGCTGTTTTTTTACAATACGTTTTTCTTTTGGGCAAAAGGTTTTTTTTTTCTTTTTACTTTTTCTGGACTTGCTGCAGCCCACGTGGAATATACACCGGTGTAAAGCTACATTTGAGGTTTATGGTGCCATAGTTTTGAGATACCCGGGTATCCCTGTGCTAAGTGTATAGCCAGCATTGACATAGTGTAATGTATTGTTATTAGCTGTGATAAGTTATACTCAGTGTGCCATCTCAGAGGTCCCATCAGGCCGCCCACAGTGGATGTACATCGCCTTTAGTTAAGTTAAATCCTTGATAAGTCTAACGTGTAGGTAAATTTGCTCCTGGTTCTGAGTGTGATTTACATCCCCTGGGAACTCTGAGATCGGTGCATTGATGTCGGCTAACGCTGAGTGTGTGAAACTGTTATTGGTTATATTTTAAGGGGATTTTGATACTTATACATTCTATACTGAACCATACTTTGATCCCCATATCAGTAAAAAAATACTGTTGTTTATTTCTGCCTCTGTCTCAGTCTGTGACTCACTGGATCTTAATAGGACCTCCGGTCATTATAGTGGTAAGGCAGAAGCTCTGGAGGTAGTGAGGCGGTAGCTCTGGTGGTGGTGAGGCAGCAGCTCTGGAGGTGGTGAGGCGGTAGCTTTGGCAGTGGTGGGCAGCAGATCAGGTGGTGGTAAGGCAGCAGCTCTGGAGGTAGTGAGACGGTAGCTCTGGTGGTGGTGAGGCAGCAGCTCTGGAGGTGGTGAGGAAGCAGCTCTGGAGGTGGTGAGGCAGCAGCTCTGGTGGTGGTGAGGCAGCAGCTCTGGTGGTGGTGAGGTGGCAGCTCTGGAGGTGGTGAGGTGGCAGCTCTGGAGGTGGTAAGGTGGCAGCTCTGGAGGTGGTGAGGCGGCAGCTCTGGAGGTGGTGAGGCGGAAGCTCTGGAGGTGGTGAGGCGGCAGCTCTGGAGGTGGTGAGGCGGCAGCTCTGGAGGTGGTGAGGCGGAAGCTCTGGAGGTGGTGAGGCGGCAGCTCTGGAGGTGGTGAGGCGGCAGCTCTGGAGGTGGTGAGGCGGCAGCTCTGGAGGTGGTGAGGAGGCAGCTCTGGAGGTGGTGAGGAGGCAGCTCTGGAGGTGGTGAGGTGGCAGCTCTGGAGGTGGTGAGGCGGAAGCTCTGGAGGTGGTGAGGCGGCAGCTCTGGAGGTGGTGAGGTGGCAGATCAGGTGGTGGTGAGGCGGCAGCTCTGGAGGTGGTGAGGTGGCAGCTCTGGAGGTGGTGAGGCGGCAGATCAGGTGGTGGTGAGGCGGCAGCTCTGGAGGTGGTGAGGTGGCAGCTCTGGAGGTGGTGAGGCGGCAGCTCTGGAGGTGGTGAGGCGGCAGCTGTAGTGGTGGTGGTGAGGCGGCAGTTCTGGAGGTGGTGAGGCGGAAGCTCTGGAGGTGGTGAGGCGGCAGCTCTGGAGGTGGTGAGGCGGCAGCTCTGGAGGTGGTGAGGCGGCAGCTCTGGAGGTGGTGAGGCGGCAGTTCTGGAGGTGGTGAGGCGGAAGCTCTGGAGGTGGTGAGGCGGCAGCTCTGGAGGTGGTGAGGCGGCAGCTGTGGAGGTGGTGAGGCGGCAGCTCTGGAGGTGGTGAGGCGGCAGCTGTGGAGGTGGTGAGGCGGCAGCTCTGGAGGTGGTGAGGCGGCAGCTCTGGAGGTGGTGAGGCGGCAGTGTGGTCATTGCAGGTTGTAGCTTTTCTGAAGAGATGGGTTTTCATACTCTGTCTGAAGGATCTGTGGGTGGTGGATAATTGCTTGTGTTTGCGCACAGAATTCCAGAAGATCGGGGAGACTGGGGAGAAGTCATGTAGACGTTTAGATGGGAAACTAGTGTGGAGAAGAAGAAGAGGTGTTGGGAAGACTGGAGATTACATGAGGGAAGATATTGGGAGATTAGTTTGAAGATATCGGGAGGAGACAGATCGTGGATATCTTTGTAAGGCGGCCGTCACACGCATCTATATCGTGAGCGATATTGTAAGCGATCACGTGTACGCGCGATCGCTAACAATATCGTTCACATCGCTGGTGAGATGTCACACAGGCAGACTCACCAGCGATGTGGAGCAGCGAGATCGCTGGTAACTATGGTACACATCGGGTTACTAGGCACCGCGCGGCGCTTAGTAACCCGACGTTTGCCATAGATACCATCTCCCAGCATAGGCTCTGCCGCTGGGAGATCGTTCATCGTGGTGTCACACACCACGATGATGCAGATTGATCAAGCGTTTATCGCTAGATATGAGCTCCGGCTCTCATATCTGCGATGTCACGATCAAGCGATTTTACATTGTAAAATCACTGGATTACACGCAGCGACGCACAAACGATATCACTTAGTGATCAAAAAGCAGATCACATAAGAGATATCGTGCAGGAAATTGTTGCGTGTGACGGCCGCCTAAGGCAGCGGTTTTAGACTCCCTAAATACATTAAAAGCAGAACCTCATAAATGTAACACAAACCTGGAATATATCAGAACCACTCCCATGGCAGTGGAAAGACTAAGGGCGGCTTCACACTGCGGGGTGATCCGGGCCGGGGCTGTCAGTGATGAACCTGGACTGGATCAGCACACAGAACTGGAGGTCTAATTTGCCCTCCGGTCCGGTGTGCAGCCGCTGATAGGTCAGGACCGCGGCGTCCTCCAGTTCTGTGTGCTGATCCAGTCTGGGGCTGTCAGGCACACCGCAGTGTGAAGCCGCCCTTAGGCTGGTTTCACACTGCAGTTTTTTCACTGATCAGTGTCCATCAGTGTTTGTGTGTCAAATCCAGGAGAGTCTCCAAAGCTCAGTACAGGGGTCAATCTTTCAATTATACTTTTTCTCTCCTGGTTTTGACACACAAACTGGACGGACCCTGATCAAGGAAAAAACTGCAGTGTGGAAGCAGCCTAATGTGGATAGCGGCAGACCAGAGCCGGACATGTGCATGCAATCAATGACGCCTGGTAAGTAAAGCTCTTGCTCAGTAGAATCTACGTGGTGATGACTATGGGGAGAGGAATGAAGGCTGTAAAGTGAAGAACAGATTCAAGGACAAGAATTGCTCAAGACTGGAAATTCCTCCATGAAGCTTAGTGATGAGGATTTACAAATGGATGATGGAGGTTAATGAGGGAGGAGGTCAGGGAGGTCCTGATCTTATCACCATGTGAGATAAATGCAGGTGAAGAGGACTGAACAGATAAAGACATTGTCTTCCTATACTTGTTTAGGATTAACCCCTTCACCACGAAGCAATTATCCATTTCCAGTTTTTCCCTCCCCTTCTTCCATGAGCCATACCTTATTATTCCCATCAATACACCGTAGCCATAGGACGTTTGTTGTTTTGCGTTTTTGAATTAACCGTTCATTCAATTGCAAAAAAAAAAAGTGCAATTAAAGACTTCTTGTTATTCATGTGCAATATTTGGGAAATAGCAGTATAAATCCCAACGTCAGTACAAGATTGTAGGTAGGAAGGAAATCCCATTCCACGTGTCCATATGGTAAATGATGTCCTTTATTTAGAGATTCACTTCATATAGAAGCATAAACGTCCAGACCCCAACCGACCCGGCCAGACGCATTTCGGAACAGTGGGTTCCTTATTCCTAGACATACAAGACATTAACAGCACCTTAAGTGTCCAGGAATAGCCCAGAACATGTCATTCTGTATTCCATGGTCGGCACTCTCATCTCATCATCTCACCCATCAATTCTTCTCATCCACAGGTATGCCTTTCTGGAAACTCATGTATCTAATCCTCCCCTCTAAAGGCCCGGTCACACACATCTGATCGCTGGGACACTGACGGCTGATCGCTGGGAGCTGTCACACAGGCACGCACCAGCGATCATTGGACCAGTGACATCATGAAACTGATTTAAATATCGTTTCCACAATGTCTTGCTCCCGCTGCCAGGCTGCGGTTAGCGGGAGCAGGCTGGTATCCCTGGTAAACTGCGGGTAACTAGGCAGCGTTCGCTGCCTAGATACCCGATGTATACCTTGGTTACCAGCCTTCTCCGCTCACCGGCTGCCGGTAACCAAGATATACATTGGGTATCTAGGCATCGCACGCTGCCTAGTTACCCGCAGTTTCATGATGTCACTGGTCCAATGATCGCTGGTGCGTGCCTGTGTGACAGCTACCAACGATCAGCCGTCAATGTCGCCAGCACGCGCAGCCTAGATACCTGCAGTTTACCATAGATACGAGCTCCCAGCGCTTGCTGAGAGCTGGCTGATCGCGAGACTCCCGGTGTCACAAGCAGCGATGCTGTGTGTACACCAGGCAACCATCACCAGGTTTTCAGACCTGTCCGAAAATCTGGCAACAACCATGTGACATGATATATCAAGCAGTGATAAATCGCTGCAACGTCACGTGCAGCAGCGACATTGACGGATGATCGCTGGTGAGCTGTCACACAGGCAGACTCACCAGCGATCAGCACCAGCGACATCGTGGAAATTATTTCTATATCGTTTCCACGATGTCTGCAGGCTGGTATCCAGGGTAAACTGCGGGTAACTAGGCAGCGCATGCTGCCTAGATACCCGATGTATACCTTAGTTACCAGCCTTCTGCGCTCACCGGCTGGTAACTAAGGTACACAGTGGGTATCTAGGCAGCGCGCGCTGCCTAGTTACCCGCAGTTTACCCTGGATACCAGCTCCCAGCGCTTCCTGAGAGGCTCTGGGAGCTGGCTGATCGCTCGTCCCGGTGTCACATGCAGCGATGCTGCGTGTACACCGGGTGACTGTCGTCAGGTTTTAGAACAGATTCTAAAATCTGGTGACCATCAACCAGTGATTTATCGCTGGTTGATTGAGCATGTCACACGCATCAATATCGCTGCAACGTCACGTGCAGCCGTGATCGTGCACGCGATATTGATGCGTGTGACGGCCCCATTAGGGTACCATTACACCTGACAGCCTCCTTCCTTCCTTCCTCCATCCTGACAACCTCACTTCATCCTTTCTCCATCCTGACAGCCTCCCTACATACTTCCTCCATCCCAACAGCGGTCCTCCATCCTGACAGCCTCCCTCTATCCCAATAGCCTATTCCATCCTGACAGCCTCTCTCCATCCTTCCTCCATACCAACAGCCTCCCTCCATCCTGACTGCATCCCTCCATCCTGACTGCATCCCTCCATCCTGACAGCCTCCCTGTCTCCCCACAGCCTCCCTGTCTCCCCACAGCCTCCCTGTCTCTATCCCCCACAGCCTCCCTGTCTCTATCCCCCACAGCCTCCTTGTCTCTATCCCCACAGCTTCCTTCCCTATATATGGCCCCCTATTCTGTACATTGCCCCATCCCTACCCCGGACCCCAGCATAACTTACCATTGGGGGCAGCTATGGATGCAGAGCAGGGGTGCCGGAGCCCGGAGGGCACATCTGCAGGACTGGAGCTGCCTGCGGGGAGTAGCTGCGGGCCTGCGGCAGCTAGCGGTGTGCGCCGCCATGTTCTTTTTGGCCGGCGCCCACTAGCAGTACAGCCGGTCGGTGGAAGTTGAGACTTCAACAAAATGGCCGCGGCTAATTGGAGACCGTGGCCATTGTGTAGAAGTCTCAACCTCTATTGACCGGCTGTACAGTTAGTGGGCGCCAGCCACAAAGAACATGGTGGCGCCCACCGCTCCCTGCCGCAGCTTCTCCCCGCAACTCCAAGGCCCGGCGGCAGTGATTAATGGGGGGGCCCCATCAGGTCACCTGATGATTGCTCTCGGGGTCACGGGTCCGGACTCCGGTCAGGCGGGAATGCGCCCTGCACAAGATGGTGCCCTAGGCAATTGCCTAGGGTCGCCTAGCTGTCGTCCCGGCCCTGTGTGCACATATTTAATTGACTGAAAGCTAAATATCTTGTTCCCTAATATTTTGTTCTTATGGGATGAGAATATACTCTGAATCCGCCATATATACATAAAAAATGTCACTTTCATTTTTGATTTTTAAATTTAAAATTTTTTTTTTGTATTTTTTGTGTGGCGCTCCTGCGATTTGGTTGCAACAGTGGTAGTGCACCTAACCAACAGGTGTGGTATCATGTTCACAGGTAAGAGGGGAAACCCTGTTGAGATAAACCAACACACCCAACACCAATCCAAACTCCAGCGAGCCAGTGGGTTGCTGGGCAGAAGAGGCTCGCTGATAGAGCAGTCCCCATCTGCTGGCTGGAGGGGGGAGTAGGTATAGGGGGTGGGGTTAGAGACAGAGAGAGCAGATAAGGTTTAGGAGAAGAAGAGACAAGATGGAGAGTGAGTTCTAGAAGGAAGCCGGAGCTGGGGCCTAGCGGGACCTTGTGTGTTGCGTCAGCTACAAACCCCCCCCAGCTCTGAGGACCCCCGAATTTACAGCCAGCCATCCAAGACTGGTAGGAGAATGAGCTGGGTGCTGGCCTCGATTTGGACTGGGATCTTAAGAACCTGCTAAGAAACCGGAGGCCACTAAACTGCATGTGCAGGGGCCAGCTACTGTGGACGCTCCCAAGATACAGCACTTTAGAGGGTCAAGAGGACTGGCCAGGCCATCGCTCAGAAAGGGCCCGCAGTCGCCTGGTTTTGTACTTGTGGCACGAGGACACTGGGAAGGAAGAAGTGGGCAAGTGTCTGCGAACGGGCAGCTAGGGAAGGCTTATAAATGGTGTCTCAGATGAGTGGACTTGGACTACCTGTGAGCTGGCCAAGCCATAATCTTGAAGGACACTGTACCCTGGCTGGGCAAGGACTGTGAAAGGACTACAGTAAAGGTGCCAGTAGGAACTGCAACCGTGGTGTCTGTCTACTCCTTCCTTTGCCCTTCTACACTGTAACCATCATCATCCACAAACTCATCCACTATAATTCCCAGGGGACTGCGACATCTGTTCCATCCAGCCACTTATCCACTTGTCCCCTAGGGAACCTTACAAGCAGCGCTGGTCATCCCTGACCAGACACCACAGATGGCATCACAAAAAAACTTTATTCCCCTTGTTATAACACCCCTTTTAATGACCGATCGTGGCCACGACTTCCAGGGAGAACCAGCATGACTTCCCCTAAACTGTTGAGCCCTGGAGAGTCGAGTACCCTGGCCTCATGAGCACTGCGTCACGAACCGGATCTTGAAGCCCTGCTTCAAGGGAGTTAGGTGCCAAGGGAGGCCCCTCCCACTTGCATAGACTGTCCATGGAGTTGCCTGTCACTCGAGCTGAGGTGCCTGCCTTCCCCCTTTGCATCAGACTGTGGGAGGATATTGTTGATGCACCTCCTCTCTCCATTAGACACTGCACAGAGACTGATCTGGCCCTCTCCACTGTGTGATGTGACGATCACGTGACCCCTGAATTGCCCCTCTGTGTGACATCATCGCAGGTCCTGTAAGCGCAGCACAACTGTATTGTACCCAGCATGAATCCCAATCCACATTGGTTTGCACAGGATATACATTGCAGTTAACATAATCCCATAATATTTGGCATCAACCCTGAAGTATTTTAAAAGGAGCAGCTGAAGATTGTTTTATTACCTGATGAAGGGAATGAAGGTCCCTGAAACGCATCATATATTAATTACAATCCACTATTTTTTGCAATAGATTGCACTGGCCAGTCATTTTGAGGGGCCCCTTGTCCCGCTATTTCTACTATTAGTATCATGCTATTATTCCCTCCGTTGGATTGCGGTAGGTTCTGCTTTGGACTTTGGGCCACAATCATTGCTTTGGCATCCCAATCCATCTGGATTATCACATCCACGTTATCCGGGGACCCTCACCAGGAGCAGGAGGATTCATGCAGGGAGGAGACCATCAATGTTGCCACGTCTCTGGAACAAGTTTCGGGGTCGTAGCGACAATACACTCCTTCACCAGTCACTCCAGATTAGACTATGAACATATGGTACCAGATAAGAGTAAATCAGACTGAGAGTCCGGTTCAAACTTATAATATGTTCGTTGCTTTATTAAGCAATGGCAATGGTCACAGCAACTGACTTTTATTTCCGGTTACACAGCATTTTATACTCTAGGGAATAGGTGTGAAATGGCCAGGACAACGTGGGATTAGATGGGGGTTAGGTGGGGTTAGGCTAATATATCCCTGTTAGTAATAATTAGTCCTTTGTCCTCTCTGCTGAGTCCATCCTTCTTCTTGACACGATTGCATCTCTGGGCTCCTGGTATGTGGAACATCTCAGGTTTCTTCTGATACTCCTTGACACAGGCATCCAGGGACAGCTTATCTTCTCAGTTCTCATCCATCTCAACACAACAGTATCTTCTTTTCAGCAGACAGATATATCTATTGGGTACTAGGTTAAGGGAAAAACTTATTGTTTCTCACCTAGAGCATTAATAAAAATATTTAATATAAAAGTATATAAAGAAAATATAAGTCAGTGGAAAAGCGTATTTTCTACCTTGACACAAGCAGTGAGGACATGATCTTCCTATGTAATCTGACCAGAACAACCGGAGGAGGTGAGCGCAACAAAGCCACGTCCACCTGGATCCGTTACCAGTATCACACAGAAGCGCCTTGGCGTTTTTGTTGTATTTTAAGCTTGATAAGGAGCGTTTTATACACTGGAAACGCCTTGCCGGACTCATGGATGATTGAAATCTTTGATAAAGTTGGAGAATTTTTAGAAGCTGGAACAACTCTTTTATTGTTATAAATTTTTGCCTTTGGATGAATGGATTCCCTACTTTGGCCTGAGCCTGTGGTGAGCTAGAACATATCAACCTTTGCCCTTTTTGTATGCTGGCTTGTTGAATGCCTGCTGATTCAGGATTGCATCTGACCCCTGCGGTGCACTAGTCTGCATCATCTGGAGAACAATTCATCTTGTGATTGGACATGAAATGAAAACTGGGGGATATCATAATGTGGCTGCTCCTGTCACCGGTGATATGACAGGACTTCAGCCTAGGAGCTATGGTTCCAGTTGGGGGACTGTAGAATTGCTCTACTGCCCAACACCAAGATTACAAATTTGTGTAGAGACTGTTTCACTTGTTCTTGAGAGGTCGAACATGAGTGCTGGAGAGGCCAGGAGGCCACGGTGGAGGACAGTGTACTTCAGATGGTCAGAGGCCAGGAGGCCACGTTGGAGGACAGTGTACTTCAGATGGTCAGAGGCCAGGAAGTCTCTACAATGGCACATACTAGAGCCACTCTGAGACATAGAGGCAGCTAGAACGTCACATTCACAAAGTGACCTGTCAGTACAGTACGACGGAGAGCCTGATGATGCCTGTTACAGTCATTACCATGAATGAGCGTTTAGGGGACAATGGAGACTTTGACATATCGTGAACTAAGACACCATTAGAAATATCTTTTGCTAGATTAATTCATTGTGATTCCGGACTGTGCTGTAAGACAAGGGTTTATATTCTATTCTACCTACAATATTAACATTCAATATTGTGAATTACTTTAATATTTCATGAAATTGCTAATTGTTTGCACATTTCATTTGTGTTCACCTGCACTGATAACAGGAAACAAATAATCAGTTGGTTCCAGTTAGGTCCAAGTTTTCATCTTCTCTACCGGAGTATCGGCGCACCTGTTTACAGTACGATCGTTATCGGTGAGGATCATCATCCTGGTCCTGGGTCCAAATCCCAACAAGGATGAAATCTGAAGGACGTTTGTATGTTCTGCTCATGTTTTCTCTGGTTTTCTTCCACACTCCAAAGGCTGATAGTGAAAGCCGATTGTGGGCCCCAATGGGGACAGTGACAACGTGTAATAATAATAATAATAATAATCACGACTCAGGAGATCAGACACAACCTTGCATTTCTACATTTATTTACTTGATTACAGGAAATAACATAATGACAGAAATCCCATAAAATGTCCAGATTCAGATCAGATCCGTAACAGACGTTGAGATCAAAATCTTCTAGTCTAATAATTGACTCTTGTAAAACTCAAAACAAATCAGGGAAAATCAAAGCCAAATCGTGAAGGAAGAACGAGCCAATAATCTGGTGAAGGAAATCGTCCTGACACTTCGTCTGCTGAGAAGTGATGAGGTCACCGGACACCAGGATCTATGGGGAGACCCATCCCCGGATCCTCTTGAGTTCTCCACTATCAATAATTATTTTGCTTGATCTAGAAGAAAGAGATAAAAGATTTCTATAATCTTCTATATAATCGCCTTATCGCGTCTTTTTTTCTGTAAAGGAAATCCTGTGTCGCTGATTGGTCGTGGCTGGGGCGGGGTTAACAGAGGAGGCATCATAACGGGCGTGACTGAGGACACGCCCACTACATTAGGGCAGTTTGATTGGTCATGCCCATTATCGCACCCCCTCTGTTAACTCGGCCTTTGATTATCAGACATATATGCAGCAAGAGTAAGAAGAAGAAGAGGAGAACCAGGAAGAGAATGCAGGGGTGAGCGGAGCGTGCTACATCCTGCTATTCACCCCCAACTGCCCCTGCTCACCTCTCTCACCCCACATTGCACCTACTGAACCCAAACTGCCCCCACTCAGCACTCACTCACCCCCGCTCAACACACACTCGCCCGCTCAGCAGCCTCTCACCCCCGCTCAGCACCCACTCACCCCCGCTCAGCACCCAATCACCCATCCCCGCACTCACTCACCCCCGCTCACCACCCACTCACCCCCTTTCAGCACTCACTCACCCCACTCAGCACCCAGTCAGCCATCTCAGCACCCACTCACCCCCGCTCAGCACCTACTCACCCCCACTCAGCACCTACTCACCCCTGCCCAGCACCTACTCATCCACTCAGCACCCACTCACCCGCTCAGCACCCACTCACCCGTCTCAGCACCCACTCACCCCTGCGCAGCACTTACTCACCCCCGCTAAGCACCCAGGTACTTGTCTCAGCACCCACTCACCCCCACTTGACACCCAGTTACTCATCTCAGCACCCACTCACCCCCGCTCAACACACACTCACCCCCACTCAGCACCCACTCGCCCGCTCAGCAGCCACTCACCCCCGCTCAGCACCCACTCACCCGCTGTCACAGTGGTTACAATGGAGGATGGAAAAGGTTAGGAAGACCCTAACAGTAGAGAGAGGGGAGACAGATCACCACCTGACACTCCCTATTTGTACCTCCACTCATCCTGGATAGTACGAAGGGCGGTGAGTGCACTAGGCTACACCTCTACAGTATTGTGACAGAGGGGAAGGTAGAAAAACAATTATACAATTATACATAGAAAAAGGTTATACCACTACTTCAAAGTGGCATCCAGACACCCGGGCTTTAATCAACCGGACTCCAAACAGCAACAGGTAGCTCCTTCCTCCAAGGAGGTGAGTTCAGAAATGAATCTCTATAATCGGCAATATTTTTCAATGTAATGAATAGGGGAAGTTGCTTGCAACATCGCTATCGCGGTGTCACACAGAGCGATCCTACCACATCGCTTATGCAACATCGCCCGGTTTAAGTGAGTGAGAAAAAAACCTTTATTGCAATCACATCGCCCTGTTACACGACACGATGCACTAGCCATATCAACTGCAGCTGCGAACACCAGCAGCTATCGCGGCGTGTAACGGTACCCTTACTGTTGGGTTCACGCTTCTAGACAATTTACTCTTAGGGGAATGAATTACCAAGCTTTTATTTTTGTGGGCACTATCCCAGATGGAGGGCAATCATTCTACTATGGATCTGTTTTCTTTGCATTGTGTGTCAGGGGCACAGAGGAGTACACAGATCTTTATTGGACACATTAGGCCTCCATTATGGACGCCTGCTTGGATTGGAGGAAGGGTTTATTAGGTACAAGCCAGTTGTAGGGTAGGTTGTATAACTTACAGGGTCCATGCATTTCCTTAAACAGCCTTCATAACAGCACTTCTGGGGGCCTGGACATTCCTCGTCTCCTGTACACATTGGGTCGGGACGTTCTAGACATCCTATAAGGGTAACCGGTGGGCAATCCCCAGGTTTTTCTGTCACTAGAAGAACAAGAGAGTGAAGAGTAAAGAAATATGTCCTCCAAAAGAAGGCGATAGGCGAAGCCTTCTGATGGGTTTTAGTGTTGTTATATTCTTACAGCATTTATAGATTACCGTAACAAATTCATTAAATGTGAACATTTACCAAATTTACCCAATTTTACCCAAAATTCGGATGCACCTTTGCGTTTCACTTTCTATGAATGGAGTAAAGTGGCCACCAAACAGCCACCAATGCCCTGGATTATAGAGGGCCAGAAAATAGTTAATTGATCTCATACTTATCTCAGTCCTCCGTATACCTGTCCTACTGTTGGTCCTTCCATCCTTCGTCAGTCCTCCTTCACCAAACCCAATGCCGGCACTTGGGATGTGACAATAACTGATTCTGTGTCCCATGTGACAACAAGGAGCCTGAGGAACAGAAGATCCCGGAAGAAAGATAGAAGAGGTGACTGGAGGACAGCGGTGGAGGAACAAGAATGGGAGGACCAGCGTGGAGGAACAAGAATGGGGAGGACCAAGAAGAAGGGACCAGAAGACTTTCATTTATCCCCTTCGTGGCTAATTCACATCATATTAATTCAAACTGAATCAAATTCCCATCTAGAACTGAACAAAGAGGAATTGAGGAGACGTGACCAACGCTGATACCTTCCTTCGTATTTGAGGTCACCGGGTCTATTCAAGTGGAATCGAATCCTGCTCAGATATTACAAAATCTTTATTCACTAAAATGCTGATTTCATGTAATTTGCCACCACACAAAATTCAGCCAATTGGCATCTCCTGGACGCCATGTTACTGAGCCATAAAGGACCATCAAAAAGATTTTCAATATTAGAAAGACAAAAGGCGCAACATAGGGCGTTACTCAAGATGAGAGTGAGTAATAATCAATGCGAGGAGTCACTCACCTTTGGTGGTTGTGAACAGTCACAACCACTATATTTGCTTGAAAATAGACACCCACGGCTGTTACAGATCAGGATGTCCAGAGAAGGAATTGGGTCAATCCACTCCTCGCTGCCGTGATAATTGTGACTTTACCTGAAGAAGAAGCTGATGATCCGAAACGCGTGCAAAATAAATCACATGATCGTCAATATCTTGATTTCTGATCACAGAACCACAGCGTGTATTGACTCATTTTTGACTCATATCAAAAAGATTTAAAAAAATCCTTATACTCACTTTCCTGCTGAACTCTCCTGTTCCTCGGCTCCTCACCGGCGTCTGTACAGTCCTCACCACATCTCATCACTGCTCAGCACTGGATCCTGAGAGCTTCTGTGTCGCCCTTCTGGCGGGACACCACAGGGAGGTACTGCACCCCAAAAAGAAGGTGTAGTATCTCCGTAGTCGTAGGTGGAGGGGGAAAACTACAGAGTCTGTACACAAAACTCACCCACAGATACCCTAGCTCAGGGGACTGTATTTCAGTATGTCCCAGGGGGGTGAGCGGGAGACGTGAGTGACAGTTTGGAGACAGTGTAGTCAGTCAGGAGGTGACAGGAGAGAGAACGGACGCAGGGGACCCTGCTGTTCTGAGGAGAGGGCACCTCTAAGGGACAGAGGTGACTCAGATGAGAAGGGGACACTGCAGGTCTGGTCGGAGCTGTATGGAGTGTCCAGGTCACACCGGTAAACTGGAACCGAGGCGGTTTGATTAGGTTTATCCCAAACTGCAGACCAGCGCGTTGTGGGCCTTATAAGGGAGCCATGACACCCACGAAGAAGCCTAACCTCTGTCCCAGAGCTAGGTCCAAGACGCCAAGAGGTAACAGAGACTTAACAACAGACCTGGGGACTAGTAACCAGATTTCAGAGTGGGAGGGCAGAGAGCCATTGAGAACAGAGACCGAGAAAGATAATCGAGAGACACCTCTGACTGACTCTGTGGTGAATCCTAAAATCTGCGGCTACTACCCCGGCAGGCCAGACTGTCTTTGTACCGTTATCATCTGGTACCAGTAAAGGAACTGTTTGAGCTGATCTCGTCTCTGGCTTCATTTAATCCGTTGCCCACAAAGCCTCTGCAGCACCACAGAGACTTGGACTACAACTTTCCTCATCCATCCCGCCGCGCTGAGGAAAAGCTCCACCTGTGGGAAGCTGTACTATCTCTGCTGCACCACACCATCACCTCAGCGCCCCGCTGCAGTGCTGGTAACCGTTTACCAGACACTCAAGGTGGCGTCACGTATCATCCCCAATCATCATCCCCATCAGTCATTGACTGCCCAAGGCACGGAACCGGGACCCGACCAGCCATGATCCCCCCCACCGAAGCCCCCGTCCCGGTATCCGAGTAACCCCTTCCCTGCCGGCTCAACTCACTTCCTCAGGGCTGGGACTTCTCAGATGAAGCCTGGAACAGTTCTGCCCAAGATGACAGCGTCATCATAACACAGCGACCTTAGGCTCCTCCTAGGCCTCGTCTGAGCCAGGAGTCCCAGTAGGGATGAGCGGTTACCGAAATATTAGTAATCACTATGCTCGTAACGAGTACTTTGTATTAATAGCGTATCTGTTCCGAATAGCGAGTACAATGTAAGTCAATGGGAAAAGCGAGTCATTTTCTGATGGACCCTACAAAGGGGTCTTGGGGGGCCTGAGGAAAAGGGTGAAATGGAGGGAAAGTGATGCAACACAATGGGAAGAGCCTGGAGGCATTTCTGACTCACATATGGATTGTGGGAATAGCTTTGTCGCAGGATTACGCCACTGTTACAGATACCCAAGAACAACTACCAAACCTAACCTAAATCGCATTTAACAGGCCAAAAAGGTTTACAAACAGTTTTTACTGCATAATCACTTGTATTCAAGGAGAAATAAACCACGACCGATCAGAGCCGAGCCCCGTGGCCGAAAATAGAACCAGGGGCCCGGCCCTGTGTGGTGACGGCGACCAATCAGAATAGAGCCTCACTTCCCATAGAGAATAAAGAAGACAGAAGACCCCGGGCCGGACGAAGAGGACGCCTGGGCCGGACGGAGGACTCCTGGATCGGATGGATGATCAGATGAAGAAGAAGGCATGTAAGTGATCGACGGCGGCGGGGGCTTAGGGGGTGGCGGGGGCTTAGGGGGTGGCGGAGGGTAGTAGGTGGCGGGGTGGTTGTGAGCGGCCGGGGGGGGGGGGTAGGGGTGGCTCCGGAGCAGTGTACGGTGGGGTGGCGGGGTGGCGAGGGAAGGCAGACGGGGCAGAAGAGAGGGGTTGCTCCGCAGCCGCTGCTGTCACCGCCTGGTGACACAGTGCTCCGGAGAAACCCCTCTCTTCTGCCCCGTCTGCCTCCCCTCTCCGCGGGGTTCAGGCGGGCAGAGCGGGGTAGCGGGCGCCACTTCCGTGGCGGCGGCGAGGGTAGCGGGGCGGACAGGCGGCTGGGCATGGGGCTGTAGTATACCATAACGGTGTACACTACAGCCCCATGCCGGCGGCGAGGCGAGGGTAGCGGGGCGGACAGGCGGCTGGGCATGGGGCTGTAGTATACCATAGCGGTGTACGCTACAGCCCCATGCCGGCGGCGAGGCGAGGCGAGGGTAGCGGGGCGGACAGGCGGCTGGGCATGGGGCTGTAGTATACCATAGCGGTGTACACTACAGCCCCATGCTCGGGATGGCGGGGTAGAGGTGGGGGCATGTTGGTGGGCTGTGTTGGTGGCTTTGTTCGCGGGGCAAAGGCTCGCAATGGCCGCTTCGCGGCAATGCTTCGCGGGGAGCGTGGCCGAGAGCCCCGGAGAAAGTGCCGAGCCACGCGAACAAAGCCACGGAAGTAGTGCCGGACACGACGGAAGTCGCTACGGCAATTATATAATAGATAGTCATTACACACAGAGGGATCTATTTCATGGGTTTATGTCTGTTAATGTTGATGATTGTGGCTTACAGCCAATGAAAACCAAATGTCATTATCTCAGAACATTTAAATAATTAACATAAAACACCTGCAAAGGCTCACTAAGTGTTTAAAATGGTCCCTTAGGCTAGCGTCACACAAGCGCTATTTCTTCCGTTCAGGGGGCTCCGTTAAGTTACCGTTACACGCCGCAATCTCGGCTGGCGATATCAGGCGATCTAACCTGCGCATGCACGTTTTTCATGGTTGCCTCAGATCGCCGATGGCGCTATTACACGCCGCAATCTCGCTCTGAAAGAAAGGCTATGTGTCGCCTCGGAAACCGCCTCAGCCACAGCGGAACCATTCCGATGGAATTGCCTCGCCGCTTCACATGCCGCAATTCCAAAGGCAATGTGGGCGTACATGCTCAGCGCGGCGAAGAGATAGGCGTGCCGCAGTGGTTTACACCGTGCCCCATACACGCTCATTGGACAACGCAACAACGTTACGATTGGTCAGCCTGCTCTGGAAGGCTGGCTAATACATGACGCCATTGCCATTGTGTGGTCCTGGATGGACAGCTCTTCAAATATGGCGCGGTGTCAACTGTCAGCCAATGGGAACACAGTAGCCGACACCAATCAGCTCACACGGGCGCGGACTCCAGCACGCTGAGGCTCACCTACGTGAAATGATAGGTGACGCAGATTCCATTACATCGCCCTATCACATGCCAAAACCCAGAAATCTCGCCTTCATGATTGCGTCTGATTTCAGAGCAGTGGACAGGAATCAGGCGAGAGGCGATTTATCGCCACAAAATTCCCCAATTACACGCCACAACTGTGAGGCAATTTCACGAGATTGTTTTGGTGCGACATATCGCCTTTAGGATTCCCTGCCGAGATTGCGGTGTGTAAAGGTACCTTTAGTAAGATAGAATCTGGCTGCATTAACGCAGTGTTACCGTAATGGTAACTGTTCTGTTACCTTCTGATGGCTGCAAATCCCAAGCACTCTATCGGTCCCTTAGATAATTGTATGCTCGTACTTACCCCATCAGGGGCAACAGACAGTGTCAACTCAATCGTCACTGCAGCTGTAGAAAGACCAGGAGAAACGCTGTAGTTTTCTTCCAAATCTTGTATTAGTCACAATGAAACGATAGGTGAAAAGGAATTAATCTGTACAGGGTTATACACATGTGTCTTCAGTAATGACTTCTGCAGACTAACTGAGGAGGAAGGGAGGGACAAACTAAGGGAAGAAGTTAGGGACAAAATTCAAACAGTCTACCTAGCAACAACAGGGAATTTCCTGATTAAAGGAAATACACAATGCAGAGAAATACATACAACAGGTTGTTCCCATTTGTGGGACACAATAGTAACGCTGCTATAATGCTGCCAATTTATTCCTATGGGTGACGGAACCCCGAGCACAGGTCAAATGCCCAAATCTAAGGGCCAGAGTTTGAAACCTCGCGCTATTTTCAAGTGTATCACATGACGCGTGCTTCCGCGTTAATGCTGCCAAATGCTATCTTTCTAACGGAACCCCTAAACACAATCCAAAATGCTAGTCTGACCCTAGCCTTAGTTTGGTTCACTAGGCTACATATTCATGTGGAAGACTTCTAACTTGACAGATGTCCAGAAGGCAATCATGGTTACACTCCACAAAAAAAGGGTAAACCACAAAAGGTCATTGGATATCGCAGTCCAGAGTCTGGAGGAAGAGTGGAGAGGCCACAATCCAAGAGTCTGAAAGAAGAGTGGAAAGGCCACAATCCAAGAGACTGGAGGAAGAGTGGAAAGGCCACAATCCAAGAGACTGGAGGAAGAGTGGAAAGGCCACAATCCAAGAGACTGGAGGAAGAGTGGAAAGGCCACAATCCAAGAGTCTGGAGGCCAGAGTTGAAAGGCATCAGCATCCAGAGGTGTCTGAATGAAAGACTTTGAACGGCCACAATCCAAAATGAGTGAAGAGTGGAAGGCTACAATTCAAAGATAACTGAGATGTCAGAAAGGAATCAGGTTATCCACAAAAAAGAGTTAGACAAAGTCATTGGATATCGCAGTCCAGAGTTGGAGGAAGAGAGAGGCCACAATCCAAGAGTCTGGAGGAAGAGTGAAGAGGCCACAATCCAAGAGTCTGGAGGAAGAGTGGAGAGGCCACAATCCAAGAGTCTGAAAGAAGAGTGAAGAGGCCCAATCCAAGAGTCTGGGGAAGAGTGAAGAGGCCACAATCCAAGAGTCTGGAGGAAGAGTGGAGAGGCCACAACCATCCAAGAGTCTGGAGGAAGAGTGGAGAGGCCCAATCCAAGAGTCTGGAGGAAGAGTGAAGGGGCCCAATCCAAGAGTTTGGAGGAAGAGTGGAGAGGCCACAATCAAGAGTCTGGAGGAAGAGCGGAGACGCCACAATCCAAGGTCTGGAGGAAGGAGTGGAGAGGCCACAATCCAAGAGGCTGGAGGAAGAGTGAAGAGGCCACAATCCAAGGTCTGGAGGAAAGTGAAGGGGGCCACAATCCAAGAGTCTGGAGGAAGAGTGGAGAGGCCACAATCCAAGAGGCTGGAGGAAGAGTGAAGAGGCCACAATCCAAAAGTCTGGAGGAAGAGTGAAGAGGCCACAATCCAAGAGTCTGGAGGAAGAGTGGAGAGGCCGTAATCCAGGGTCTGGAGGAAAAGTGGAGAGTCCAAAATCCAGAATGTGGAGGAAGAGTGGAGAGGCTACAATCAAAGTTACTGTACTTGAGATCTATGTGTGAAGTTTCCACCATCAGCTATATCATCTGCTGGTGTAGGTCCACAGTGTTTTATCAAGACCAAAGTCAACGTGCCGTCTACCAGGATATTTTACTGCTCTTCATCTTCCCTCTGCCCTTAAGCTTTTTGGAGTTGGAGATTTTATTTTCCAGCAGGACTCGGTCCCTGTCCACACTGCCAAGAGTACCAATACCTGGTTAACTAACCACAGTATTAGAGATGAGCAATGTTCCATTTGAAATGTTCGATAATCTCAAATTCGACCTGTTTTGGGCGGTGTCCGAGTCATTCGACGAGTGGGAATTACTTCAAATTTGGCAGTTTGAGGTTATGTTCAATAACGCTTCATTCACCAAAAGCGTAACTGGCTTTTCACAGTAATACTTTTATTCAATGTTAATATACAGTTTCAGTGTATAATGGGCGGGGGAGGGGTATAGATCTGTGCTGAAATAATGCCGATCTCCATTTTTTTTCCCCCCGCATTTACAGCGGGGCGTGTTATGATCTGACGACTAAGGAGTAACATAAACATTCCATAGAAGTAGTTGGTAACTATACTGACCGCGACACCTGACTAAATACCGCAACTAGAAGAAGCCGGGGGATGTAACTAACCATGCCCTAGACACCTTAACACGGCCGGAGAACTAGCTAGCCCTAAAGATGATAATAGGAAAAGCTAACTTGCCTTAGAGCAGAACCCCAAAAGAGCAGCAAGCCCCCCAGAGATATTACCTGGGAAAACAGGAGAGGAAAAGACACATATAGGCAGAATATAGAGTTCAGCAAAAGAGGCCACACTAGCTAGATAGTAAAAACAGGATAGAATACTATTAGGGTCAGTATTAAAATACTATATTCCATTCGCCCCTGCTTAATACAAACCAGATTATATGCCCCCCTAAGGTTAATCTTAGTAAACCAACATGCCCCCTAAAGCCTAGAAAACAAGTCAGAAATCATAGGTAGAGGGTATTGAAACTTGACCATGATCTTATTCAAGAGACGGTAATCAACAAAGGGTCTTAGGGAGCCACCTTTCCTGGCCACAAAAAAGAACCCTGCCCCCAACGGCGAAGAAGACGGGCAATATGTCCTTTCTCCAAAGAATCCTTAATTTAGCTCCGCATGGCAGCATGTTCAGGCACAGACAAAGATTAGGAAGCTTACAGCCTGGCACCAAATCAATAGCACTCCCGATGAGGAGGAAGAAAACTGGACTTGGGCTCGGCAAAAACATCATGAAAATCAGACAAAAACTCCGGAATCTCCTGAGGCGGAGACGATATAGACATCATGGAAATGTCATCATGTATCTCCCTGACAACCCCACGGACATAAACTTCCAATCCAAAACAGGATTATGGATCTGCAACCACGGAAAGCCCAGCACCACCGCATCATGCAGATTAGACAGTCCTCCTGATGAGCTGGCGCCATGCGCATTGTCAACTGCGTCCAAACTGGGGTTTATTTTGAGCCAAAGGCGTAGCGTCGATGCCCCTTAAAGGAACAGGGTCCCTCAACGGCTGCATAGGGAAGCCACAATGACTAGCAAACCAAAATCCACAAGGCAGCGGAATCCACAAACGCTATGACAGAAAACGACGACAAGGAACAAATCAGAGACACAGATAATAAGAACTTAGGCTGTATAGTACTGACTGTAAATGAACCTGCAATCCTCTGTGCTTGGGACACACAGAGATGACATGAGAAGCATCACCACAGTAACAACAAAACTTATTACGGCGTCTAAGTCCTTGTCGGTGCGAGATAGAATCCTATCACACTACATCGGCTCAGGAATCTGCTCTGAGGATGACAATCCAGAGTGAACCGCTCAGCGCTCCCACAGACACCGATCAATCAAAATGGCCAGAGACATAGAATCGTTCAAACCCGCAGGCGTAGGAAACCCCACCATCACTTACACGAGAAAGACCCTTTGTGAAAGCGCCACCTAAAGCATCATCATTCCATCTAGTCAGCACAGACCATTCTGAATTTCTGACAATACATTACACCGCCTCCTGACCCTGAGACAGGGCCAACAGGGTCTTCTCAGCTGATCTACAGAGTTGGGTTCATCATAAGTAAACCCAAGGACCTGAAAAAAGGAGTCCACATTAAGTAAAGCCGGATCCCCAGAGGCGAGAGAAAACGCCCAATCCTGCGGATCACCATGCAGCAGGGAGATGACATTTTAACCTGCTGAACTGAATCACCAGAGGACCGAGGTCTCAGAGCAAAAACTATTTAATGGTTTCATCCTGTCTAATTTTCTGAATTAAGTTTTCCATTACCAGGGCGAAGAGGATTGGGGAAAGAGGGTAGCCCTGCCTAGTCCCATTACTTATTTCAAAGGGTCTGAGAAGATCCCATTCACCCTGAGCTTAGCGGTAGGGTTTCCATACAGAGTCATGATGGCTTCTATAAAGGGGGTGGAAAGGAAAACTTTTGCAAAGCGCAAACCATATAGTTCCAGCTAATTCTATAAAATACCTTCTCAGCATCAGTAGGAAGTAGGGATGAGCGAGTACTAAAATACTCGGACTCTCTAGACTCGTAACGAGTAGGTCCCGATGCTCAGGTACGCGTTACGAGTCTAGCGAATCCAATGCAAGTCAATGGGGAAGCGAGTAATTGCGAGTAATTCCTCTGCTGCTGGACCCTATAAAGAGGTCTTGCAGCAGAGGAAAAACCTGCAATTCCCCATTTCATTGCTTAAAAGCCAATTCATGGCGGTTATGTCTACTATTGGCGTGACCGCCATGAATGTCGGGCTTAGGGCCAGCTGATAATACAAAGCTGGCCCTAACCCCTTTATACCCAGTGAGCCACCGCACCAGGGCCCTGGAAGAGTTGGGTTCAGCCCAGAAAATGGCGCTTCAATGAATGCGCCATTTTCTGGGTGGCTGCGGGCTGCCATTCGCAGCGGGGGTGCCCAGAAGGCTTGGGCCTCCCTGCACAGCGGATTCCTTCCCCCGCTGCCTAGCTGTACCTAGATGGACATAGAAATAGCGCGGAGCCCCACGCATTTTTTTTTATTATTTCATGAAATTTTATGAAATAATAAAAAAAAGGGGCTCCCTATATTTGTTGAGGGACCTGGGGGTTGTGGCAGCCTTCGCTGCCTGCTGTATCTGCTGGATACAAAAAATACAGCGAAGCCCACGTCAAATTTTTTTCTGAAAAATCAAAAAAACAATAAGAATGAAAGGGACTGCATCTTTATTAACCCCTCGATCATGGTCGATGGGTTAATAAAGATGCAGTTCCTTTTTAGAGGATTGTTTAATGGATTTTTCAGAAAAATTTTGACGTGGGCTTCGCCGTATTTTTGTATGCCAGCCGATACAGCAGGCGGGCAACGGGCTGTCCCCAACCCCCAGCTGACTATTTGGACCTGCCTGGACACAGAAATATCGGAATCCCTTAATTTTCATGAAATAATTAAAAAAAAAATGTGTGGGCTCCGCGCGATTTCTATGTCCAGCCAGGTTCAGCTAGGCAGCTGGGGGCTGAAATCCGCAGCGCAGGAGCCCGCAGCCACCCCAGAAGATGGCGCGTTCATTGAAGCGCCATTTTCTGGCGCTGAACCCAACTCTTCCAGGGCCCTGGTGCGGTGGCTCACTGGCTTTGTATTATCAGCTGGCCCCAAGCCCGAAATTCATGGGGTCACGCCAATAGTAGACATTACCGCCATGAATTTCTAGTGAATTTAAAAAAAAAAACACAACACAGAAAAAATATTTTTATTTAAAAAAAAAAAAAAAAAGACACTTAGGGACTCCATCTTTATTTTAAAAAAATCCTCTTCTGTCCAACGTAGTCCAATCCAGGGTTCTTCTTTTAGCCCTTCTACATCTCTGGTAGAGAACCTCCACCAGAGATATAGCAGAGCTGTGCACCCTGGAAAGTTCATGTGAGTTCATGCAGGCAAGCATGAACTCACATGAACCCTACCAGCACTGCTACTTCAAATAACAGCTGACCTGAGTCAGCTGTTCATTTGAAAACCCAGGCGGGAAGGTCAAAAATAGAAATCCGGATTGAAAACCGGATTGCCCGGTCCGGAGCAATCCGGGACCATAGAGCCCCATGTTATGGGGCGCCGGATTGCTCCGGACCGGGGCAATCCGGGAGAATTCGGTTTTGACTTAATGCTGTGATAGCGGCCGTGCTTTGCGGCCGCCGCTGTGCTGCGGCTGCTGTCGCAAAGACACACAGAGAAGAAGACAGCGGCCGCGGAGGACGGTGAGTGAACGGCACCCCCCTCACTCCCGAACAATAGTGTCAGCCACTGCTGACAGCAGGATTCCCCGACTCCCCCGCAGCCTCCCCACCCGATCCTAAGTTAGGGTAGTGTAGGGAGGCGGTGGGGGGAGCGGAGGATCCCATTGTCAGGCGGCAGGGAAGCGGTCAGCAGCTGTCAGCATTGTTTAAAAGCCAGCGGCTTTTTACCGCTGGCTTTTAAACAATGAAATGGGGAATTGCAGGTTTTTCCTCTGCTGCCAGACCTTATAGGGTCCAGCAGCAGAGGAATTGCATTCCCCATTGATTTACATTGTACTAGTTACTCTGCGAGTAATCACAAGGATACTCGCAGAGTAACGAGTGGAGCGAGTACCCTACTATTCGCCGAGTAACGAATAGTAACGAGTAGACTCGCTCATCCCTAGTAGGAAGGTGAGTTATCGTAGTTCGGGAGCACTTTGCATAGGAGATGGCTTGAAAAATCTTTAACAATTTGAGTTTTCCTTCCCGTCCCCTAACAAGCCGCACTTGGTCGGAGGGAATCAACTTCTCTAGAATGTATCGATTCTCAAGACTAGGATCTTTGCCCAAAGTTCCATATCTACATTAAGTAGAGAAATGGACGGTAGATACTACATAGGCTGTCGTCTTTCCCCTCTTTTGGTGTTATGGCTCTGAGGCCTGTCGGGGCAGGGCTTTCCCCTCAAGAAGGGAGTTGAAGACGTTCCTTAAATGTGGGAGAAGAATTTTGAACAATTTTCTATAGTATTCAATAGGGAACCCGTCGGGGCTGGGGGTTTTGCCATTGGGGGTGGATTGTAGATTTTCCTTGATTGCATTAGTGTAACATTAGGAAGAAGGGTTTCCTGAACAGCGGGGGGGGGCAGGGGCATTTTATTTTTTTTCTCTTTACTATGTTTACCGATCAGATTAATTTATTTTATATTTTGATATTTATTTCATATTTGGTGATATTATATAAGTGAATTTAATTTAGTTTTTATGCTTTTTAATCTTAATGGTGCAAAAGGGGGGATTTAAATTTGAGGGGTTTTTTTTTCATATATTTTTAAAAGAATTTACTATATCTTTTTATTTAACCAATCCCTGATTTGAGGACGGGGGGTGTTGTATGGGGTGCTACTTTCAGAAATTTTGATGACGGGGGGGGTGGGGGGTGCTATCAGAAATTTTGATGACCGGGGGGAAGTGCTATCAGAATGATCGGACTGCAGCTCACTTACCATCTCCGGCACCGTCTGCTAAGCGCCGCCGACCGGCCCATTCCTGTGGGGGGGTGGCCCTAGATGTGGACTATACCACCAGCCCAGGAGGCACTTGCCCCCTGCCACCTGGGCCAGTCCGCCCTGCCCCTAAGGTTGGTTTGACACTGGCGTTTTTTGCCATCAGTGTGAATCTGTCACAGACCGGGCGTACCCGCATTAGTTTTCGGCTTCCTTGACTTTCAATGGAGATGCAGACACTTGCGTGTGCATCCAGTTGTGGGTAGATCCGGGGGTTCACAGTTTTTTCAATAAGACCAAATCTGCAGCTTGTTGTCATTTGGTTTCTGTGGAAGAAAACATTCATCCGGATCTGGGGTACCACTACTAAAATTAGAGTTGGGGTCTTGGCGGATTACTCCGGACTCTAGATCTCAGGGGATCCAGATTTCCAGCGCATGCTCAATGTCCTGCGCATGCGCAGAACACATTTCTTAATGACACACCCCCTTAGCAATCATCGGATCCGCGAAAAATATGCAAACGGATGCTCCCGCACGGGATAAAGGTGCATCCGGTTTCATCATTGAGCCTAAGGCTGGGGTCACACATGAGCCCTTGGTCCGTTATTGGCATTAGATTTTGCATTTTTTTTTTCTAAGTCCAAAAACTGATAGAAAAACAGATTTTATGTAATAAATACCCTATCTGTTTTTTTATGCACCCAAAAACATTGCTAGGAGCGTTTTTTGGTGCCTTAAAAAAACGGATCCGTTTTTTCTATCATTTTTTGGCAAACAATTACTAAGTCCAAAAAACGTTCAGTGGCACAGGGGGCTCAAAAAGCACCCCAAAAAAAACTGGATTGGTCATGGAAAACACTTCCAAAAACGGATTGCTATGTGTGAGCTTAGCCTGAGAGAACTTAAAGCCACTTGTGTTGTACATAACAGTGCATCAGCACTGCTGTGTACAGCAGAAATCACAATCTCCTATGAATGATGGCTGGCAATTGGCATTTACAGGAAGAGCACCACAGGGCTCATCAGCTGACCACCAGCTGCCATGACAACCCATCAACACCCAGTGATCACGTCACTGGGGCGCCAATGGGAGTGGAGAATGGCGCTTTTCATACTGTCACTTGTTAAATCCTGCTGTCAGAAATTGACTGTGGGATTTAACTAGTTAACAGCCAAGGGCGGAGCTCAAATCCATTCCTCGCCTGTTTGAGGCACGTATCGGCGGATCAGATCAGGAAAAGATGCGGGTTCAGCATGTGAGCCTGCATCAAAGGTACAGACACGAACTATGACGTCAATATGCTTCATATGTAGTAAATGCATTAGGTTCCTTCCTCAGACAACGTTTAAGATTCACATTAGATAGCCATGGGAAGAGAATTCTTGCACTTTGATATTTAGTCTGAACCTACCGGGCACTGTGCACACCTGTTGGCACAAAGGGGTGCAGCACTTCATTCCATCAGGACAACATTCATCACAGGTACATTCAGGTTTTGGAGATGGGGAGGGGCACCGGGTGGCCGGAATGGGGCATTGTCCAGGCTTTTCTGTAAATCATAAAAGTCATATTTGATATTCTGCTGTTATACTCAGGTAACGTTGCTGTATACCCCCCATTAGACAATCACCACATACTAAGATGTTTTATCACTCCTGGTTTAGGGTCCCATTCGAGGACAGAAAGAAAGCTGTGGACCTTTTTTTTTAATCTCAAGATGGTTACCCCCATTATTTGCTTGAAGGGGTTTCGGGTGCCCTTCAGAATCCACTTTTTCCCCCCATTAAAATAAAAGAGCCTATGCTCACTTCCTGTGTTGTCACCTTTCCAGCGGGTCGGAGATCACGGTTTGGGTCTCGTGAACCCCCACGTCCAATCACTGCCAACTTTTCTATCTCCGTCTTCTGACCAACTGAACCATCAATAGGAAGTGACACTATGGCTGCCTCCCACTTCCTGTTGATCGCTCGTTTGGTGCAAAGGCAGAGAAGGAAACCGGCGGTGATAGGACGCAGGGCTCACATGATGTCACAATGTCACATGAGCCCCAAACAGCGGTTACCCACAGCACTGCAACAGCAGCAGCATGCAAGGTGAGTATAGGCTCTTTTATTTTAATGGGGGGGAAATAAGTGGATTCAGAAGGGGTTGTCCTAGTGGTGGACAACCCTTTAACGTAAGACACTTAAAGATATGGAGAAATCCAAAAGGCGTCCATAGTAGGGACCTCTAGTGTGGCTTCATGGACCTCAGTGCTGCTTCTATTGTGTGTACGTGATGATGGTGAGGTCCAGCATTGACTGGTGACATTGCCTTACCTGGATGTTTTATTTCCTAGATATTAGAACATATGGAATGGTCAGGGAAAGCTATTTCCAAAGACCATATACTGACCTAGTCAGATCAAAAACCAAAAAGTGACATGTCTATATAAAGAAATGTGTATAGGGTCTGACACATGCGCCCTCAGAGGGAGAGGGGTTCTATAGGGTATCTGGAACATGGGGTTTCCAACATAGGACAAAAGAAAACAGATGTTTAGTCATCTACCGTATGTTGTTAGCAGGGCCAGGGTTTTGCCCTTGGTTCACTTGGATTAATCCACAAACTGTGATTATGAGGAGCAAAACTGTTAAAGATGAATTCACTGGAAATATCAACAAAATCAAAAATGTGTGATTTGCTCCCGACAAGTGAAGTAAAAACCTCCGGCCGGGCAATAACTGACTGTCTGTACAGGGCAGAAAAAGAGGGGGACAAACCTCTGGCCGGGCAATAACTGACTGTCTGTACAGGGCAGAAAAAGAGGGGGACAAACCTCCGGCCGGGCAATAACTGACTGTCTGTACAGGGCAGAAAAAGAGGGGGACAAACCTCCGGCCGGGCAATAACTGACTGTCTGTACAGGGCAGAAAAAGAGGGGGACAAACCTCCGGCCGGGCAATAACTGACTGTCTGTACAGGGCAGAAAAAGAGGGGGACAAGCCTCCGGCCGGGCAATAACTGACTGTCTGTACAGGGCAGAAAAAGAGGGGGACAAACCACCAGCTGGGCAATAACTGACTGTCTGTACAGGGCAGAAAAAGAGGGGACAAACCTCCAGCCGGGCAATAACTGACTGTCTGTACAGGGCAGAAAAAGAGGGGGACAAACCTCCAGCCGGGCAATAACTGACTGTCTGTACAGGGCAGAAAAAGAGGGGGACAAACCTCCGGCCGAGCAATAACTGACTGTCTGTACAGGGCAGAAAAAGAGGGGGACAAACCTCCAGCCGGGCAATAACTGACTGTCTGTACAGGGCAGAAAAAGAGGGGGACAAACCACCAGCTGGGCAATAACTGACTGTCTGTACAGGGCAGAAAAAGAGGGGGACAAACCTCCAGCTGGGCAATAACTGACTGTCTGTACAGGGCAGAAAAAGAGGGGGACAAACCTCCGGCTGGGCAATAACTGACTGTCTGTACAGGGCAGAAAAAGAGGGGGATAAACCTCCAGCCGGGCAATAACTGACTGTCTGTACAGGGCAGAAAAAGAGGGGGACAAACCTCCGGCTGGGCAATAACTGACTGTCTGTACAGGGCAGAAAAAGAGGGGGACAAACCTCCGGCTGGGCAATAACTGTCTGTCTGTACAGGGCAGAAAAAGAGGGGGACAAACCTCCAGCCGGGCAATAACTGACTGTCTGTACAGGGCAGAAAAAGAGGGGGACAAACCTCCAGCCGGGCAATAACTGACTGTCTGTACAGGGCAGAAAAAGAGGGGGACCAAAAAGTCTTCTCATCTCAGCAATGTGAAGAGAACTTTTGCAATTATAATTCGTGTTCACCTACTAGGCTCTATGCACTCCTTGCCGCACCCTTTGCGGCAGCACTTCTTGTCTCCAGGACAATCTGCATCACAGGTACATCCACCCTTTGGAATCTTGCACCAGGAGACCTCAGCGGGGCATTGTCCAGGCTTTTCTGTAAATGACAAAAGTCACGTCTGATGTTATACTCGGGTAATGTTTCTGTATACCGCCCTTCTAGTATAAGGTCAGGCCGATGCTTCTCACATGTTATAATGGTGGATACCTTTCCATGGCCTGTATTCATGTATACTATGCCCTTTAATGTATTGTAACTTAACCTGTAACATTTTATCCCTTCCCCAGTGACCTGAGTCCCTGGACTATAATGTAATCAAGTCTTGGTCATCAGCTAGAGGGGGATTGTGTATTTGTTCCTCTCAGCAGGAGGTGACTCCAATAAACAAACCTGTAAGAGACAGAATGGAGCCCGGGGGTTTCTAGAATGTTCTCCATAGACTTTTCCATGTGGCCACATATTCAAAAGTGGGTGTGAACCCTTCCCCCTCCAGAGGGGTGGATCCACAGGCAGAGGACAATACACTCATGCTTTGGGATCAGTCAGTTCAGTGAGTGCTGAGGTCGAAGCAGCTGGGATTTTTGCCGAGGCAAGACCCTGATACCCGTGTGTGACTACTGAAAAAAACGGATTGAGTGGCTGCGACCAGGTCATGTTGCCGGTATGGACTGATAGATGCTGCCAAGGAGGATTATGTTGTGCCCCTCATCGGCTGGATTCAGTGAACTTCTTTCTGGACTATTTCTTCCGTTAACCTGGCGTCAGGATTGCTGGGTGGCGCTCCCGGAACTCATCCTTGGTTGTAGACTTCTTACAGACTCTCCAGAATTCTCTTCATTTGTGCTGTTCCAGTTTCCCCGCCCCAATAAAGTTCTGTTGGATTGATCATCGGCCTGGTGTCAATTCCTGCTCTGTCGCACACCCCGTCACACATGTGGACCTCTTTTTTTTAATCTGAAGATAGTTACCCCCATTATTTGCTTAGTGACAGTGGCGTAGCTGGCCAGCTTCGGGCCCCGGGGCGAGATCACCACCCGGGCCCCCCATGTGAGGACGGGGGGGGGGTGCTGGTGGAGAGATTTGAGGACCGGGGGGGTGGGGGGGGCTGGTGGAGAGATTTGAGGACGGGGGGGGGGTGCTGGTGCAGAGGTGTGAGGAGGACCGGGCCGGGGGGAGAAGGGTGCTGACACTCACCGCCTGCGTGCGTCTGCTGTAGGAGGGGGAGGAGGGGCGGGCAGATCTGCATAGCAGGAAGTCCCGTCCTCCCTCCTCTCCGGCCGCGCGGCTGCCAGCACGGGGCCCCCCCAGGGAGTGCGGGGCCCCTCGGGGGTGGCCAATGGGCCCCTGAAGCCGGGGGGGCCCAGGACGATCGCCCCCCATGCCCCCCCGCTAGCTACGCTACTGCTTAGTGAGGTTGTCTACTACTAGGACATACCCTTCTGAAACCACTTCTTTCCCCTCCATAAAAAAAAGAGCCTGTACTCGCCTCCTGTGGCTGCTGGTGTTCCAGCGGGTCAGAAATCACGTTTTGGGTCTCGTCGACTCCATGTGCAATCACCACCGAATTCTCTCACTAGCCTCTCTGGCCTATCTATTTGTCAACAGGAAGTGACGCTCGGGCTGCCTCACACTTCTTGGCGATTGTTTGCCCAAAGACAGGGAAAAGGAAGCCGGGAGTGATAGGATGCGGGGCTCATGTGATGTCACAATGTCACATGAGCCCCAAACAGAGATTACACACTGGAACAGCAGCAGCACGGGAGGTGAGTATAGGCTCCTTTATTTTAATGAAGGGAAACAAGCAAGTTTAGAATGGGTTGTCCTAGTGGTGGACAACCCCTTTCACTTAAGATGCTTAAGATGCTTATATACTATATATGAAGAATAATAGAACTAGTGACGAGCGAGCATGTTTGCCGGTACTCGGTGCTCGCCAGAGCATCTCAGTGCTCAGGATACTCGGCGAGCACCGAGTATCGGTAAGGTGTTCAGGCTCATCCCTAATCATTATTGATATGACATAAATTGAAGGCCCCATTGAGTAAACAATGGGAGATGGTACCTCAGGGAGAGCATCTAGGGGACACTGCAAGGTGTTTAATGTTGGTCATGACGGGGAGGATGGGTGCACTGCTTATTATATGAAATCAAGGCAGTTGAGCACCGTACCAAGTGGAGCATATAGAAAAGGGAACAAGAAAAGACAAGGTATATATTAGAAGATTATATAGTAGCTGTAACCTGGCGACAGCGACGCATAGCGTCACTGTCGCCAGGATACATGTATGGCTGCGGCGACCCCCAGCACCGCTACCTGCTGCCTCCCTCCTCACCTCCCTGCCTCCCTACCTCACTCCTCGATTCCCTGCCTCCCTCCTCGCCTTCTTGCCTCCTTCCTCACCTCCCTGCCTCACTCCTCGCCTCCCTCCTCACATTCCTGCCTCCCTCCATGCCTCCCGCTGTTCTCACCCATCTTCTCCATGTACAGCAGTCATGTGACATGGAGGGCTGATGTGACATCACACAGCCCACCCTGTCACATGTCGCTGTACACAGTGCGACACTGCGGGTGAGAACAGAGGGGGGCGAGGGGGATCCAGCCATCCTCCCCCCCGGCGCCATCCTGCCCCCCCCCACAGCCATCTTGCCTACCCCGAAGCCATCCTGCCCCCTACCTCACCATCCTACCCCCCCATTCACCATCCTGCCCCCCTGCTCCATCCTGCCCCCCGGCAGTAAGCGGTCATGTGACTGATCGGTTTCCCAGGCAATGACAGGTCCTAAAGGCCTGTAGGACCTACAAGACGGAGGTGGAGGATTTTTTTATTTTTACTTTTACTGTTGAGAAGCGGGGGGGCCGTGGAGAGCGGAGCACCACCATATACCATAGCGCTGCTATACATGTACTGTAATGTACGGCCATATACTATAGTGCTGCAATACATGTGATGTAATGTATCACCATAGACCATAGCACTGCTATACATGTACTATAAGGTACCGCCATATACCATAGCGCTGCTATGCATGTACTGTAATGTACCGCCATATACTACAGTGCTAATGTACCGCCATATACCATAGTGCTGCTATACATGTACTGTAATGTACCGCCATATACCATAGCGCTGCTATACATGTACTGTAATGAACCGCCATATACTATAGTGCTGCTATACATGTACTGTAATGTACCGCCATATACCATAGCGCTGCTATACATGTGCTGTAATGTACCGCCATAAACCATAGCACTGCTATACATGTACTGTAATGTACCGTCATATACTATAGTGCTGCTATACATGTGCTGTAATGTACCACCATATACCATAGCGCTGCTATACATGTGCTTTAATGTACCGCCATATACTATAGCGCTGCTATGCATGTGCTGTAATGTACCGCCATATACTATAGCGTTGCTATACATGTACTGTAATGTACTGCCATATACCATAGCGTTGCTATACATGTGCAGTAATGTACCACCATATACCATAGCGCTGCTGTACATGTGCTGTAATGTACTGCGATATGCTATAGTGCTGCTATACATGTGCTGTAATGTACTGCCATATACTATAGCGCTGCTTAACATGTGCTGTAATGTACCGCCATATACTATACATATGCTGCTATACATATGCTGTAATGTACCGCCATATACTATAGCGCTGCTATGCATGTACTATAATGTACTGCCATATACTATAGTGCTGCTATACATGTACTGTAATGTACCGTCATATACTATAGTGCTGCTATACATGTACTATAATGTACCACCATATACTATAGTGCTGCTATTCATGTAATGTAATGTACCGCCATATACTATAGCGCTGCTATACATGTACTATGATGTACCGCCATATCTCATAGAATGTGAGCCCTCGTGGACAGGGTCCCTGCCCCTCCTGTACCTGTACGTCCTGATCGCCTAGATTTAGTGTACTTGTTCTTGTCTCCCTCATCCTCATGTAAAGCGCCATGGAACCTAATGGCGCTATATAAATAAATAATTATAATAATAATATACTATAGTGCTGCTATTCATGTACTGTGAAGTACCACCATATACCATATCGCTGCTATATATACATATATGTAGTTTACTCACGTTGACTGAACAAGTTCTGTCAGTCACAGAATGTCAACTACATACATATTCTAGAATACCCGATGCGTTAGAATCAGGCCACCATCTAGTAATAAATAAATTCTTGTATATATCACACAATTTTTTTTCTACTTGTCGATATTTTGAACTGGTGTTGCTCCCATGTGTACCTTGTCTTCTCTTGTTCCCTTTTCTAGGTGTTTAATGTTGTGACCATTTGAAAAAAAGCCCACCCTCCCATGCTGTCCCGGAAAGGCTCGTTGTATAGCCGGATGTGTGTGGGCGGAGCCTATCACTCATTGATAACATTGGGCTCTTGTCGAGCACCTGAGCATCTAGATATGCTCAACACGAGCATCGAGCACCCGCGCATTTTACTGCTCGCTCATCACTAATTACAACCTATAGAGTGGATGGGGGAATCAATCTCCATGGAGCAGATTTATGCCCTGGTCAGATCCAAAACCAAAAGGTGACACGTCTATACAGAGAACTATAGCTAGGGTCTGACACCTATGGTCAGCTCCCCTCCCGATCTTTCACTGGTTAACTCTTCAGTTCTCAGCACTCCCCAGTCCCATGGCCTCAGCTCCCCTCCCAGTCTTTCACTGGCTCACTCTTCAGTTCTAAGTGCTCCCCAGTCCCATGACCTCAGCTCCCCTCCCGGTCTCTCACTGGTTAACTCTTCTGTTCTCAGCCATCCTCAGTCCCATGACCTCAGCTCTCCTCCCAGTCTTTCACTGGCTCACTCTTCTGTTGTCAGCACTCCCCAGTCCCATGACCTCAGCTCCCCTCCCGGTCTTTCACTGGCTCAGTCTTCTGTTCTCAGCACTCCCCAGTCCCATGACCTCAGCTCCCCTCCCGGTCTTTCACTGGCTCAGTCTTCTGTTCTCAGTGCTCCCCAGTCCCATGACCTCAGCTCCCCTCCTGGTCTTTCACTGGCTCAGTCTTCTGTTCTCAGCACTCCCCAGTCCCATGGCCTCAGCTCCCCTCCCGGTCTTTCACTGGCTTACTCTTCTGTTCTCAGCCATGACCCAGTCCCATGAATTCAGCTCCCCTCCGGTCTTTCACTGGCTTACTCTTCTGTTCTCAGTGTCTCCCCAGTACCCATGGCCTCAGCTCCCCTCCCGGTCTTTCCACTGGCTTACTCTTCTGTTCTCAGTGTCCCCAGTCCATGGCCTCAGCTCCCCTCCCGGTCTTTCACTGGCTCACCTTCTGTTCTCAGGCTCCCTAGTCCCATGACCTCAGCTCCCCTCCCGTCTTTCACTGGCTCACTCTTCTGTTCTCAGCCATCCCCAGTCCATGGCCTCAGCTCCCCTCCTAGGTCTTCACTGGCTCACTCTTCTGTTCTCAGTGCTCCCCAGTCCCATGGCCTCAGCTCTCCTCCCGGTCTTTCACTGGCTCACTCTTCTGTTCTCAGTGCCTCCCAGTCCCATGGCCTCAGCTCCCCTCCCGGTCTTTCACTGGCTCACTCTTCTGTTCTCAGAGCTCCCCAGTCCCATAACCTCAGCTCCCCTCCGGTCTTTCACTGGCTCAATCTTCTGTTCTCAGTGCTCCCCAGTCCCATGGCCTCACCCCCCTCTTTCTTCACTGGCTTACTCTTTCTGTTCTCAGCCTCCCTAGTCCCATGACCTCAGCTCCCCTCCGCTTTCACTGGCTCATTCTTCTGTTCTCAGCCTACCCAGTCCCATGATTTCAGTTCCCCTCCCGGTCTTCCACTGCTTACTCTTCTTTCTCATGTTCCCCAGTCCCATGGCCTCAGCTCCCCTCCCGTCTTCCACTGGCTCACTCTTCTGTTCTCAGTGTTCCCCAGTACCATGGCCTCAGCTCCCCTCCCGGTCTTTCACTGGCTCACTCTTCTGTTCTCAGCCATCCCCAGTCCCATGATTCAGCTCTCCTCCTGGTCTTCCACTGGCTCACTCTTCAGTTCTCAGCACTCCCCAGTCCCATGGCCTCAGCTCCCCTCCCGGTCTTCCACTGGCTCACCTCTTCATTCTCAGGCTCCCCAGTCCCATGGCCTCAGCTCCCCTCCTGGTCTTTCACTGGCTCACTCTTCTATTCTCATGCTCCCCAGTCCCATGGCCTCAGCTCCCCTCCGGTCTTCTCACTGGCTCACTCTTCTATTCTCAGTGCCTCCCCAGTCCCATGACCTCAGCTCCCCTCCGGTCTTTCATGGCTCACTCTTCGTTCTCAGCACTCCCCAGTCCCATGGCCTCAGCTCCCCTCCCGGTCTTTCACTGGCTCACTCTTCTATTCTCAGTGCTCCCCAGTCCCATGGCCTCAGCTCCCCTCCTCGTCTTCCACTGGTTACTCTTCTGTTCTTCACGGCAGGTCATGTCCTGTTTTAGATAGTCCTTCACTCTGCATGGGGATTAGCAGGACTTTCCCTTCGTGACTAATAATTTAATATCTGATTTTGAATTTACAGGAATATAGAACAGCATTATAGCTAAGCAAATATGAAAAATATGAGACACTTAGCATATAAATATGACCATATCTATACCCACACAGTAGCCATGTCAAGGCATGTCTCCTTACTGGGAACCTACATTTCATGATGGAGAGCCTCAGTTTTTTCTTGTTTACATTAGAGGTCACATCTTCTGCCGTCCACCCTTCCCCCACTAGCCTTAGGTGTTATTGTTCTCTGTTAGCAGGTTCCTACTTACCCATTCAAAAGGAGGTTTTTAAATCCAAAGAGAGGCAGTGACAGAAAGTGAAGGTTCCCAGTTAAGAGACACACCTCGACATGGCTACTAGGTGGTTATGGATATGGCCATAATTATTTGTTAAGTGTCTCATTTTTTTCATATCTCCTTAGCTATAATGCTATTCTATATTCATTTTTGCATGTCTTAGTATTTCAGAGTGCAGCTGTCTTTTTGTTACAATGTGTCATGTTCAGCGTTGCACTTGTACACATTACATGGTGAAGCACCGCAGTTTTTTCTTGTTCATATTAAATGGAGCTGGTAAATGTGAGTTTTGGCAGAATTCTCTCATCCCTGTGACTGGAGAAGGGGATATTTACCGCTCAATCGCGTCCAGGCACTTCAGGCAGTTGTCATCGGTCAGACAGCACTTCTGATACCACGGGCAGTCGGCGTCACGTCTGCACTGGGCCTTGTTGAGGAAAATACAGGACAATTTCTCCAGACTGATGGGGCAAAATCCCGGGTGTTCTGCAGATACAAAGTACAGGACACGTCATCCGCGGCTAATGAGTTTACATTTTACTTTGTAACTTTAGGGGAGGATGAGTATATAACAACATTTGAGTACGTTTTATACCATTCACCATTAGATTCAATAACTATTTTTTAATTGAGAAAGGAAGGGTGTAACCAGCCCCCGTATAAAAGTTAGAAGATAAATTCTTCTATAAGAACATTATTGTCACATCCCCACCAGAGTCTGCCACCGCCGACATCTACTTCTGTCGCCAGGCACCGCCATATTCACACTGTAAGTATGTAGTGATAGAGAAGTGAGATCCAGAATCTCTGGTGATGCAGACTCCGCTCATCCACTAGGTTAGAGTGGCTGGGGGTGTAGTGCTTCACAGTCTGGCAGAGTGGAGGTGTGTGGGCTGTCCAGCTGAAGTCATCAGCTCTGGGCTTCAGCCTATTGGAAAGCACCACACCCTACCAATACCATCTGCCGGAAGCTGCCAGATATAGCTTTTGGTCTAGTGACTAATGTCCTTTCTTTATTGGTGTTTTTCCTGTTCTACCCCGGCTTCTTTTTTGGATGGTTCTTGTGCCTCACAGTTTTGTACCTTTGGTTTTGACCCGGCTCTTAACTATTTTAATGGATCCTGATTTTGTCCTTTTCCTGCCTTTGACCCTGACTTTGATTCCTATGAATTGCAGTTAGAGACCCTGGTTATATGAATCCCGATTTCTCGGTTTAGCGGCTTGTGCTAGTCTGATGAATAGCCCTTTTTGCCGCCTGATACTCTTGGTTGACCTATCATAATAAATTATAAATTATGTTCTAAAACTTTAATAAGAAACAGTTTCAGAAATACGTTCGCGCATTAAATCTCTTATCTAGGCCCTACTAGAGGTCGGTGCATCCTCGGAATAATGCATTGGCAAGGTTTCCCATCATTTTGAAGCATTTTAATTACCCCATGAAAATTAAATACATTACTTATAGAGATGTAAGGTGCTAACTTTGGTTTGGTAGCTTGTAGGAGCTCAGCAATATGCATAATGATGACGATTGGATGACTTAACCATCATGGAGCACCAAATGTCAAGCCCTCAGGATATGAAAATAGAGTCCGTGGAGCCTCGTTTAGGAGTCTCAAACACAGGACTCTTCAGCCATACACTATGGTGTGGTAAGGGGGCAACCCCTTCAATGGCGGACACAGACAGAAATGGGCCCCTGTGCAAGAACAATATTTGGCCACCCAAGAGCTCATGAAAATACACAATTTCACCTGCTTTGCAGGTAGAAATGAACCCCCTACCTTCTGGGCCCTTGTGACTGCACAGACTGCACCAATGATATGTCCAACCCTGAACCCCTTCATGACATGTTATGGAAAATGTCATATCAGAACCCTATTTATGAAGGGGCCTAGGAGCTCTGTTATACCACCTGCATTATATGACTGTAACAGTAGTGACCGGAACAAGCTCTGATTGCTGCAGTTCAGCCATTTAATTGTTGCAGAGAGAAAGAAAGCCAGATTTCCTTTCTTCCCACTGCACCTACACTTATGTGGCACCCCTGCAGGGATTCCACCGGTGCAAGGAGGGAGTTACACCTTGGTTCGCACAGCACATCACACCTTCTACCCCAGACCTGAAGGGGGAGCTCTACCGGCTGCTTTAAGCCAGTTCCCCTTTAAAATATCCAGGCCTGAGGGGAGGAGTTAGTCAGTCCCAAGAGTCAGTCCCAAGAGTGAGTCGCAGGAGAGAGTCGGAGGAGAGAGGAGCTGGTCGCTGGGAAGAATCCAGGCCCAGGAACAGGGACCACTGACCGCTGTGTTGCACCCTAGGGAAAGGGTCGGAGGCAAGTGGAAGAAGCAGGGAATCAAGAAAAGGGAAGCAGTTAAGATAGCCCTATAGTACACCCGGACACCGGAGTCCGAAGCTGATACCATTTACTGTTACAGCAAAAGCCCGGAAGACTCAGGAGGAGTTCTTTCCTGAAGCAAGTTAAGTAAGAGACGCTAAAACTGGCCAAGTACAGGACCAGGGGCCATAGGATAAACAGGAACACCGCAGAAGGATCTCATTGTCTGTTTAGAGCAAAGCCCAGAGAGGGAGAAGAAGCGGTGGGTTCAGGCACAGGCAGGACTCATCCCAAAGCACAGAGCACAGAGACAGAGGAGGCCTCATAACTTTCTAAGGTGGAAGTCCCAAGTCGCACCGGGGACCTGGTTATTACTCTGGACTGTACCTGTTAACCTGTCACCAGTAAAAGGTACCGAAACGACGATCTCCGTGTGTGTGTGCCTGCTTTACCGCCGCAATTCACCGCCTTGTCTGCAGAGACGCGACTGCTACTCCCCTCATCCAGCCCTGAGGTAAAGCTCCACTTGTGTGGAGCTGTACCACACTCTGCTGCACCAACCATCACCTCAGCGGCTGGCTGCAGCGCTGGTATACCCATTACCAGGTACCATAGGTGGTGTCACGTTACAAATTCCCTTATCCCCCACCATTCCCCGCCACTAAGGGTCCAGGGCACGGGACCGGGGATGGAGCAGCCATGATTCCCAATCGAAGCCGCCATCAGCCCCGGTACCCGAGTACCCCCTACCCTGTCGACCGCCTCACTTACTTTCCAGTAAATTGAAAGGTCAGATGAATGGTGTAAATCAAAACTACAACTTGTCTCACGAAACACCAGACCTCATCATATGTCTGTGTCAATGGAGGAAAAATAAACTTGAAGTGTAAATTTCAATTCATTGGAAAACAAAACAAAACCGAATCCTGCACTGTTATTAATGATGGGTCACATAGCAGCTAAGATAATGTTTTTTGAGCCATATGACTTATTTTTTCACATGTTTCTTTGCTCTTTAAAAACTGCATTTTATGGCTGTGAAGGCGTATTTCCACAGCTTCTGAAGAGCAGGCTGATAGTGAGCTGTGTGGGAAGCCAGCAGACAAGGGGTTAACAGAGATTGTGACTGAGCTGTGTGGAGCCAGATGACAGATATTGGTTCAAGCTTCTGAGGAGTTTGCACTGATCCTGACATTGCTTAGCAACTGTGCTGTAATCTGAGCTAATCTGATACATTATTTCCTCACCAGCTGCAGTCAGGAGCTTGCACACTCTGTAGTCCACGCCCCCTTTCCCTTATATGGTTACATACCAACATTCAGTGTGAAGATGCATCTGAGTGAGCAAGAATGTATGTCTGCTTCACACACAGTGTAGTGGGGATACCTTGTGGAAGGTTTATGAATGGTTTTCAACCAGAATTTTCTAATGAAGTAAAAAGTTATTATTATATTATAATCACTTTCTGTACATTATTGATAAATAAAAATGTAAATGGTGGTTACGCGTTAAAGCTCTTGGAGAAAGGGAGGTAAAACATTACTAAATGAGGCTGCATGAAGGGTTTAAAGGACCTTGAAATCAGTGTAGAATAAGAAGTGCATTCCAATTGGACAATAATCACCATAGTGCTGAGTCGTGACCTGACTGGGAGACTGAATCCATATATTCTATCAATAGTTCTATAATATTAGACAGCTCGCTTCCTTAAACTGAACATGGACAAAACTGAGGTCATCGTCTTCCCCCCAAGTCGCTGTCCCCCACTACTTGACCTATTCATCCTTGTCAACGACTACTCAATTTTCCCAGTCCCCCACGCCAAATGTGTCGGGGTAATTCTTGAATCTTCCATCTCCTTTAAGCCTCACATCCAGGCCCTCACCTCCTGCTGCCGACTCCAGCTCAAAAACATTTCCTGGATTTTCACTTTCCTTGACCACGACACTGCTAAAACATTTGTTCATGCTCTCATCATCTCCCGCCTTGACTACTGCAACCTTCTGCCTACCGGCCTCCCTGCTACCTTCCTTGCACCTCTCCAAACTATCCTAAACTCCGCTGCCCGACTAATCCACCTGTCTCCCCGCTACTCTCCTATCTCCCTCCTCTGCCAAGCCATTCACTGGCCCCCCATTTCTCAGAGATCATGGTTTAAAATACTAACCATGACATACAAAGCCATCCACAACCTGTCCCCTCCATACATCTCTGACATGGTCTCCCGATACCTACCCTCACGCACCCTGCGATCCTCCCAAGAGCTCCTCCTCTACTCCCCTCTCATTACCTCCTCTCACAACTGCATACAAGATTTCTCCTGTTCATCCGCTATACTCTGGAACTCTCTCCCGCAACACATCAGACACTCGCCTACCCTTGGAACCTTCAAAAGACACCTGAAGACCAACCTATTCCGTCAAGCCTACAACCTGCATCAAGACCTGGTTCACTACAATGTTTCAGTATCAGCACTACCCCGTCCTACTGTATCTCCACCCGTTCCTCGTAGACTGTGAGCCCTCATGGGCAGGGTTCTCTCCCCTCCTGTATCTGTACGACTTGATTGTCCATATATATTGTACTTGTCCTCGTCTGCCCTTTCCATATGTAAAACGCCATGGAATCTAATGGCCCTATACAATTAAATAATAATAATAATAATAATAAATAGTAACATGAGACATCATCACAAAATTGTGCCGCATGGGAGAGTCCTACCAGACAAGACTTCTGTACTTCAAGGAAATAAAGAAAAGTTCAATTTGTTCTACAGTTATCTTTGTTTTAAGAGGAACAGCATTAGAGACCCCAGATTACTCTGTTATCCTTTGTGTCTCACTGAGCTGCCATGTTGTGTGGCCATAAAGATGAGAAAAGATGAAGGAAAAACCCAGACCCAAGGCAGAAGAACAAAGAACAATTTGGAAAAATAGAATAAAGAACCAAGGACATTCCCATATGGCAGAAAACAATGGAGGAGAGCTTGGTGCGGTTGTAGAAATGTGAGGATCTGGGTATTTTATTGTTGAGGATGGAGAGACATGAAATGTCTTTATAGGGTTAAAAATATCACAACATTTCTCTAAAATATATAAATTGTGACTTAGAGATGCCATGTCATCTGTTATACACAAGATGGCGCCCACGTTCCATAATAGACCTGAGACCTAAGCCAACCCATTAAGGGAGGAATTTAGATATTAGAATAATTTGATAAGAATTGACCAATTAGGAGATGATCACTTTGTAGAAAGTTCTAGAATACTTACACCCCTTTTGCTTTCGGCATAAAAATGTGTGTTTCAATAAACGCTTGCGCAGTGTTTAATCGCATTTGGCGTAGGCATGAGTGAGGCTTGAGATGGCTCTGGTGTCCGTATCATTTACTTGCGGCGTGTGACGTGCACACTTGCCTAAATAATAATTAGGAGTGGCTGGTGGACTTGTGATTAAACTGAGACCCTCAACATTATGATGGGGAAGGTGAGACCCAATGTTCTTCTTGTGGTATCCATACTGTACCTCAAGTCAAAGACAAAGAGATTTGCCTTATATCAACTATGACAGTAATTCATGTCTGGATCTGATCATTTGTGTTTCTCTCATTACCTTGTTGTGGAATCAAACAATTCCCTTCACAGCATTTCTTCGTCCCGGGGCAGTCACTGTCCTTTGTACATGGACACCGCGTTGCGATCCCTCCTTTCTTTGGTGCTGGACATTGTCCGGGCTTCACTACAAGAGATAAAGCAGACTATGATCACACCGGGCTCCTTTTAATTCACTGATGAGTGTTCCTCTAAACTCTCTAAACTCTATTCAGGCTGATTTTCTCCTTGGCTTCCCCTTAGCTGTCTTGCTGCTGCTTGTCCTCATTCCCCCTCTGTTCTTCTAAGGAGACCTTCTGCAGAGCAGGTCTAATGTGGTCAAGTCGGGTGTAGAACACATTAACGTCAATGATATGTGGTCCACCCTACATGACTACGTTAGTTCTATTTGGAGGCAGCATATATTGGACCATTGCTTGGATAGACCCTACAAAGTGTTTCCAGTAAATTGGAATTAGATTTTTTGGGGTAATTCAATAGTGTATGTGATTTTAGCATGAATTTGCTCATCTCTAGCTTTGACCCACCATTTGAACATCACCTAAAAATGAGACAACCAAGCGATGGCTGAATGAAGAGCAACAGTCTGCAGCACTCTATCATCAGACGCAAAGTCAAAGAAACTCCAAGGAACTCACTTGAAGAGGATCCACTAGGTAAGAAGAGATAGCGCTCAAATCCTGGGTGAAAAAATATTCCAAAAGTTTATGAAAAGGTAATAACATTTTGACCTATCAAAAAAGGCTTTAAAATAGTTGATAAAGGCCTTATTTAATAAGCTGAAACGTTGTTACATTTTTATAGAGCAAAATAAACTTTTGGACTATTTTACCACCCAGAATTTGGACATTGTCTCTACTTACCAACCAGGCCGTGGCTGTCACATCTCCGGTTTAGAGAAGATCACATTCTGACTGGTGACCTCAGGAACATCCATAACTCTACAGATCTCATAGGTGCTGACAAATTTCCCTGTATTAATCCATATATTTTTGGACCCCTATAACCACCTGGATGGGTAAAACGTCACTAATGTCTATGAAGATAAAATAGCAACAACAGTCATATTATGAGACCTAATCTAGTAAGCTCATGGTATAATAGAATTTATCATCTTTCCCCAATCTCACTCTACTCCTCCACCAGACCTATCCATCCAAGTCAATGGCTGCTCACTTCCCCCAGTTTCACCGGCTCGGTGCCTCACGTGATCCTCGACTCCCCTCTCTTCTTCAAGCCACATATCCAAGGCCTCTCCATCTCCTGCCAACTCCAACTCAAAAAATATTTCCCCTTCTTACCTACATGCAACTTGCGATCCTCACCAGATCTCATTCTCTATTCCCCTCTTAGGCTGGGTCACAGTTTTTTTAGTGCCTTTTAAAAACGCATGCTTTTTTACATGCGTTTTTCATGTCAGCATGAGTTTTTAAAGGTCTCTGATGGCTCCCTGCATTTTTGGCTGCGTTTTTGAATCTGCACCTAAAAATAGTGCTTGTAGTATTTTTTTGAGCGTTTTGAAAAACGCATGCGTTTTTGTAGAAAACGCATGCGTTTTTATAACATGGGTCCCTATGGAAAACGCATGCAAAAACGCATGTACAGTTAGTACCTTTTAGTGCCATTCAAAAACGCATGCGTTTCCCATAGGAGCCCATGTTAAAAAAACGCATGCGTTTCCGTAAACGCATGCGTTTTTTTTTAACATGGGCTCCTATGGGAAACGCATGCGTTTTTGAATGGCACTAAAAGGTACTAACTGTACATGCGTTTTTGCATGCGTTTTCCATAGATACCCATGTTATAAAAACGCATGCGTTTTCTGAAAAAACGCATGCGTTTTCTACAGAAACGCATGCGTTTTTGATATGCTCCAAAATACGCATGGGACAGTCACACATGCTTTTTGGCTATTAGGACAAGCGTTTTTTAACATGGGGGCCTATGGGTGCGTTTTTTACATGCGTTTTTGAAAATGCAGGTCTCCAAAAATGCATGTGAAAAATGGTACTGTGACCACAGCCTTATCTCTTCTTCCAACAACCGCATACAAGATTGCTCCCATGCTTCCCCCATACTCTGGCCCTCTCTGGAGAAGTGGATAGACTTGTTACAACCACAGACGGCTGTGTAAAGGCAAAGAAGGTCAAGTTGAAGCATGTGGAGTCATTGCTTGGGCTTTTGACCTTTGCATATCGGGTAATACCGATGGGCCGGGTTTTTGCACGGCGTTTATTGCACATGACCTTTTTGAAACTCTTTCCAATCATGATAGCATAGGAGGTATAGGGTGAAAAAATAACAAAGAAAAGGATATGTTTTTGGTCAGACAACGGGGCAACAGTCTACTCCATCAATTCATTGACCAACTCATCGTTGACAGTGATCGCCCTTTTGCATTGGAACTTTTTGTGTTGTTTGAATCTGAACGTATAGTTTAGAGCTCAGCACGTTCCAGGCACAAGTAATCAGATAGTGGACACGTTGTCTCGTTTACAGATGGATCACTTCAGAACTCTCCATCCAGAGGCCCAAGAGGTTGGTGCGCGCTTCCGGGAACACTTATGGGACGTAGCAGGATAGGGCTACAACAGCTAGTAAAAAACTCTGTGGCAAAGTCAACCTGGCGCAGCCATGCGATGCCCGGCTATAGCCAGTTGTAATCTTCCATCATCTGAACAGCATCATTTACAGGTCACATTGTCATTGTTGGATTCATGGAGAAAGAAAGGAGTGTCCGGGGCGACGGTGCAGAAAGGGCTTTCGGGCATTGCCTTTATGTGGAAACTGTGGGGTTTGAAGGATGTGACAAAGGAGTTTGTGATTAGACAGATCTTGAAGGGTTGAAAAAAGGAAAAACGGACGAGTGATAAAAGGCGACCGGAGTCTTTTGTTTTGTTATGACGGATTGTAGATGTGTTGATTCTAGTGACCAGAACCCATTATGAAGATATACTTTTTGCGGCAGGTTTTTCCATGGCATTCTTCTCTGCACTGAGAGTTGGGGAGTTCGTGGCATCGCAGGTGGTTTGCAGGAAAACGATGTAGTGTCAATGACGGGAGGTATAAAAGTGTGTATCCGGAAGTCAAAAACAGATCAAAGGCTGTTGGCTATCGCTGAAGGAACTTGGGAATGATTATTGCCCAGTTCGGTTGATACAAGATTTCATGGCGGCACGCCCTTCTGCTTCGCAGTGTTTCATACACAAATCAGGAGCCTTCCTAACTCAGTACCAGTTCAAAGCAGCTCTTCAATCCTCACTGAGATATTTGGGAATAGACGAATGACAATTCGGCACACTCTCATTTCGGATCGGAGGCAAACATTTTAGGTTTAGGGGAAGAAGCAATTAAGCAATTGGGCAAGTGGAAATCCTAATATTTTAGGTCATATGTTACACCAGATTTGTTATAGGTTTATGAGGTGGAGGGCATCAGGTGGGTTAGGTTTTTTTAAAGTAGCAGGTATAACGTTATTTCATTTATGTTTCTTTTATCCCAATTTATTTCTTTGCAGAATCTCCGAAGGCGCGAGTTTGGGTCATTGGACATTGGGTCGAGGCACGAGTTTGGGTCATTGGACATTCATATGCCTTCTGGGCTGAAAGGAGGGCTGTGATCTGCCCAGGGAAGACGAATTTGGGCCTACAGCAGGTAGACATTAATTGGCACTGTGTTAGGAGACTCTTTTGGGGTCATGTATTCCCACGTATATGAGAACTGAGCAGAGTTAGTGGGTGTCCTGATACTTTGGTGGTGCACGTAGGAGGAAACTATTTGGGGCAATTAAAGCTAGCGGATCTCATTAGTATTAGAAAAGACACGATGGCACATAGTAACATAGTAACATAGTAACATAGTTTTTAAGGTTGAAGGAAGACTTTAAGTCCATCTAGTTCAACCCATAGCCTAACATGTTGATCCAGAGGAAGGCGAAAAAAACCCATGTGGCAACACTAAGCTCCACATTGGGGGAAAAGATTCCTTCCTGACTCCAGATATGGCAATCAGACTAGTTCCCTGGATCAACGCCCTATCAAAGAATCTAGTATATATAACTGGTAATATTATAGTTTTCAAGAAAGGCATCCAGGCCCTTCTTAAATGTTAGTAGTGACTCACTCATTACAACATCATGTGGCAGAGAGTTCCATAGTCTCACTGCTCTTACAGTAAAGAATCCACGTCTGTGATTATGATTAAACCTTCTTTCCTCCAGACGTAGAGGATGCCCCCTTGTCCCCGTCTCAGGCCTAAGAGTAAAGAGATCATTAGAAAGGTCTCTGTACTGCCCCCTCATATATTTATACATTATTATAAGATCACCCCTAAGCCTTCGTTTTTCCAAGCTAAATAACCCCAAGTTTAATAACCTGTCTTGGTATTGCAGACCCCTTAGTCTTCTAATGACTTTTGTCGCTCTTCTCTGGACCCGCTCTAGTTCAGCTATGTCTTTCTTATACACCGGAGACCAGAATTGTACACAGTATTCTAAGTGTGGTCGCACTAGTGACTTGTATAGAGGTAAAATTATGTTCTCCTCATGAGCATCTATGCCTCTTTTAATGCATCCCATTATTTTATTTGCCTTTGCAGCAGCTGCCTGACACTGGCCACTAAATGTGAGTTTATCATCTATCCATACACCCAGGTCTTTTTCAGTGATAGTTTTGCCCAGTGTTTTACAATTAAGCACATAATTATACCTTTTGTTTCCTCTGCCCAAGTGCATGACTTTACATTTATCCCCATTAAAGCGCATTTGCCATTTAGCCGCCCAAGCTTCTAGTTTACATAAATCCTCCTGTAATATAGAATTGTCCTCCTCTGTATTGATTACCCTGCAGAGTTTAGTGTCATCTGCAAATATTGAGATTCCACTCTGTATGCCCCCTACAAGGTCATTAATAAATATATTAAATAGAAGCGGGCCCAACACTGACCCCTGTGGTACCCCACTGTTAACTGTGACCCATTCTGAGTGTGTTCCATTAATAACCACCCTTTGTTTCCTATCACTAAGCCAGTTCTCAACCCACTTACACATATTTTCCCCTATCCCCATTGCCCTCATTTTATGTATCAACCTTTTGTGTGGCACCGTATCAAAAGCTTTTGAAAAATCCATATACACCACATCCACTGCATTTCCTTGGTCCAGTCCAGAACTTACTTCTTCATAGAAGCTTATTAGATTAGTTTGACAGGAACGGTCCCTCGTAAAACCATGTTGATAATGGGTCATGAGGTTATTTTTGTTCAGATACTCCAGTATAGCATCTCTTAGAAAACCCTCTAGGATTTTACCCACAGTAGAGGTTAAGCTTACTGGCCTATAATTTCCAAGATCAGTTTTTGTCCCCTTTTTGAATATTGGCACCACATTTGCTATACGCCAGTCCTGTGGTACAAACCCTGTTATTATGGAATCTTTAAATATTAAAAATAATGGTCTATCTATGACAGTACTTAATTCCTGCAGCACTCTGGGGTGTATCCCATCCGGGCCCGGGGATTTGTCAATTTTAGTGATTTTTAGACGATGCCGTACTTCCTCTTGGGTTAAGCAGGTGATATTTAATTGAGACTTTTTGTTATCACTGATCATATTGTCTGTCATGGGATTTTCTTGTGTAAATACTGTTGAAAAAAAGTCATTTAGCATATTGGCTTTTTCCTCATCCTCATCCACCATTTCACCCAGACTATTTTTAAAGGGGCCAACACCATCATTTTTTAGTTTCTTACTATTTATGTAGTTAAAAAATATTTTGGGATTCTTTTTACTTTCTCTGGCAATGAGTCTCAATCTTTGCTGCCTTGATTTGCTTTTTACAAATGTTATTTAATTTTCTGTATTTATTTAATGCTTCATCACTACCTACTTGCTTTAATTCCCTAAATGCTTTCTTTTTGTCACATATTGCACTTCTTACCGCTTTATTTAGCCATAGTGGTTTCCTCCTATTTCTAGCATGCTTATTCCCATAGGGTATATATTGTGCACATGTCCTATTCAGGATGCGAATAAACATCTCCCATTTGTGTTGTGTACTTTTATGTCTCAGGACATCGTCCCAGTTTATTGCACTAAGATCATCTCTCAACCGTTGGAAATTTGCTTTCCTGAAGTTTAGTGTCCTTGTGGCCCCTTTACTACACGTCTTAGTAAAGGATACTTGAAAGCTTATTAAGTTATGATCACTATTACCCAAGTGACCTCCAACCCGTATATTTGATATGCGGTCTGGCCTGTTGGTTAATATTAGGTCCAGCAGTGCCCCCCTTCTTGTTGGTTCCTGAACCAGTTGTGAAAGATAATTGTCTCTCATAGTTTTCAAAAACTTATTACCTTTGCTGGAACTGCAGGTTTCTGATCCCCAATGTATGCAGGCATTGGTTTCAAGACAGTTGCATTCTAGTATGGCCTGAAATAGTGCCTAGAAGAGTATGGAGGGGGGCACATAGTTTCACCTCAACGACATAGGGAATGACATATCTTTGATTGGCGTGCAAGAGGACATGGAAAGTGCAGTGTTGGGTGGCAGTGGTCAGAGGATTGCATAGGTGCATGCAATCTCCTTCGTGGCAGTTTTTTGGCCCTGCGTGGTGTCACATGCTCACTGTCTTGCGCAGTGATTGGCATGGAGAAATGGTGGTTTGTCATATAAATGGTGTTAATAAAGCTGTGGCCATATTGTAACACAACAAGAGCATGAGGCGTCAATTATTATTTTAGGTAAGTGATAAGATTTGGTCTGAAGTAAAGGTCATTTATGGATAAAGGAAAGGTGATGAAAGTAGTCTTACCTCCCCACTGTGTGTCTCCACCAACACATATCACCTACCTTGTCAGGAAGGGACATCACATCACAGAAGTCATGTTCGCTCACCTTCCTCTGTTGGGGTGCATTGTCTTTGGCAGCCTTTGCAGCAGCAGCGGTCGGTTCCCTGGCACTGAGCATCGCAGGTGCACTCATCAGGCATGGGTTTGATCATCATACAGAGCAAATGGTTGAAATATGGGCAAGAGTTGAGTTTAGCTGCAGGGAGACAACAGACAATGATTATTGCTGTAGGAGATGATTGATTATCCATTGGCATCACCACTGGTCATGATTATGGCACCAATTATTACCAAAAATCCCTCCAATACTGCCCTCTGTGGTCACCAACAGTAAATACAACCTGATCCCTGTAGTAATTGTGATCAACCCAAATATTCCCCTTTGGTAACTCACCTAAACCAGTATTGAACCCGGTGACTATTCCCTAAAACTCTGCCTTCTACTCCCAATAGTTTACGCCCTTGTGGTAAGAAGCCCATACACTGATTCTATGGCCGCCATGTCTTCTACTTACCTTGTAGAGGAAGCAGGCAGCACCTTGTGCAGCCCCTGATGCAGCATTTCATCTTCCCTGGGCAGTCGCTGTCTCTTTTACATTGCTTACATTTTGGATTATTGGGAATCGGTTGTTCACAGGTGGGGTACAACACTTCTTTGGGGCACATCCCCGGCTTCTCTGAAAAACCAGAGGCAAGAAACGGTGAGATTCGGACTATGGTCTTAGTGGATGATTCAATGATACAGGTGATAGTAGATAGAAGAAGGAGGAGAAGGAGGAGAAAAAGGAAGAAGAGAAACAGAAGGAGGAAGAGAAGGAGGAAAAGTAGGAGGAGAAGAAAGAGAAGGAGGAGAAGGGGGAATAGATAGAAGAAAGAAGAAGAAAATAAAGAGAAGAGGAAGAGAAGAAGGTAAAGTAGTAGGAGAAAGAAAAGGAGCAGTAGCGGAATGGAAAGAAAAAGAGAAGGAGGAGAAGAAAGAGAAGGAGGAAGAGAAGAAGGTAAAGTAGAAGGAGGAAGAGAAGGAGGAGAAAAAGAAGGAGGAGAGGGAGGAGGTAAAAAAAGGAGGAAATGAAGCAGAAGAGGAGGAAAATGAGGAAGAGGAGAAGGAGGGGAAAAAGGAGGGGAAGAAGGAAAAGAAAGAGGAGAAGAAAGAGGAGAAAGAGGAAGAGTAGGAAGAGAAGAAGGAAAAGAAGGAGGAGAAGGAGGAGCAGGAGGAAAAGGAGGAAGAGAAGAATGCGGAGAAGATGGAGGAATAGAAAGAGATGGAATAGAAAGAGGAATAGAAGGAGTAGAAAAAAGGAGGGAAAATAGGAGAAGAAGGAGGAGAAGTAGGAAGAGATAAAAGATGAGACAAAAGAGGAGAATGAAATGAAGGAGAAGAAGGAAAAGAAGAAGGAGGAATAGAAGAAGGAAGTTAAGGAGAAAAAAGAGGAGGAGCAGAAAGAGGAAGAGAAGCAGAAGAAGAAAAAGAAGGAAGAGAAGAAGAAAAAGGAGAATGAGAAGAAAGAGAAATAAAAGGAGGGACAGTAGAAGGAGTAGAAGAAAGAGGAGAAGGAAGAGGAGACAAAGGAGATGGAGGAGAAGAATATGAAAACATAATGGCTGGTAAACCCAGAAGGATTCCGCTGAATTTGTGGCAATAAACGTTCAGCAGATTGGAGGCTTTTTCTTTTGCGCCTCAAGAGTCGAAACTTTTTATTGGTAATTTCTAGGAAGATTAATTGCTCCAAATTCACCAGAGTTTCGGTGACATGTCATGCATTACCCAGGCAGAGTTATTTCACTTATCAAAAGATGGAAAACCTAATAAATAAAGCAGACGTACAATGGTATAAGTACAATGTGAAGGCATAGATTATAATGAGGGCAATCTAGGCTCCCACCAGGGGTCCTGTCTGCTCTTAATCCAGACATAATCTTATGTACACATAAAACGAGCAAATCCTGGCCACTAAGTAAATAAATAGTATTATTACGGGGAAATAACAAGGGGACGCGGTTGATCAGAAGACAGTAAAAACCACCCCAGTCACAAGGTGAGCCCAACTGGGAGGGTCCCACTCCAGTATTTCACCTGTCTACGTTCCGGCAGGCAGAGGAGGACAAGACCCGACTGTTTAGACAAACGGACCACGGAAACTATATATATATAGCTCAGAATATGTGCGAGATACGCCAACATGCAAGAGAAATACCAACCAAGAGCCTCTGCAAACTCTTCATCTCGGAAGAGCCACCGGGACAGGGGTTATAATCTAGAATATTGGATGAGTTAATAATTGTGCCCCAATGCTTTTTTTATCATTTTATTTAAAAAGAAATATTGTGCTGATATTTAATGGTCTCCCCTCCCCCCCCCACAATGCACTTCTATTTTTCCATTGATATAACGTTATAAGGTTTGGTAATTGGGGGGGGGGGGGGGGCAGTTCGTAGTATTTTCTTATACAAAAGATTTTGTGATTTCTTTATATTCCATATTTTTAGGGACGATGAATGTAATTCAGCTATTTTTGGATTACATATGAGAGATAAATGTAATTGTATACGTGGACGCTATCGATGTGGACACTATTTTTCCCCATCTTGAATACTGGAAAAAACATTTATTTTTTACTTTAACTTCTCTATAAACTTTATTGAACATTTTGCAAGTTATTGGACACTCTATACCTGACAAGTATCCCATGAGGGACACACCCTTGATTACCGGGGGGGGTGTCTTTGTTTCACCCCCAGCTAAAATAGTAACACATGATGCTGTTGAATTCTGTGGGTGCTTAAGGAATGACTGAGGAGGTCTCCATCAAGGGAGATAAATCTCTACTGCCAGAGTGAATTTTCTTTCCTCCAGTAGATGGGGTGTTGGCTGTAGAATCCTGGTACACTTGCGTTGCTTTCCTTGCACCTCGGCAGACTAGTATGTTCCATAGAAGGCACTGAAATTATGGATTAAGGACCTTGGATCCACAGTAATGATGAGAGAGCATGCTTGGATGGGCTCGGTACTTGGCCAAGCATCGGGATACTCGGGTAAGCTTGGTACTCAAATGGGCATCGAGGTTCTCGGGTAAGCTCAATACTTGGCCGGACATCGAGGTTCTTGGATAAGCTCAGTACTTGGCCGGGCATCGAGGTTCTTGGGTAAGGTTGGTACTTGGCCAAGCATCAGGGTTCTCGGGTAAGATTGGTACTCAAATGGGCATCAAGGTTTTCGGGTAAACTCGGCACTTGGCCAAGCAACAGGGTACTTGGGTAAGCTCGGTACTTGGCCAAGCATCGAGGTTCTCGGATAAGCTCGGTACTCAGCCGGGCATCGAGGTTTTTGGGTAAGCTCGGTACTTGGCCAAACATCAGGGTTCTTGGGTAAGATTGGTACTCAAATGGGAATCGAGGGTCTTGGGTAAGCTTGGTACATGGCCAAGCAACACAGGGTACTCGGGTAAGCTCGGTACTTGGCCGGGCATCGAGGTTCTTGGGTAAGCTCAGTACTTGGCCGGGCATCGAGGTTCTCGGGTAAGCTCGGTACTTGGCCGGACATCGAGGTTCTCGAGTAAGGTCGGTACTTGGCCAAGCATCAAGGTTCTCGGGTAAGCTCAGTACTTGGCTGAGTATCACATGTGCTCAGATATGTCATTCTTGAACAGTCTGACACAAATAGCTGCCTCCTGACACTACAGGGACAGCTTCATGCAATCTCTGAAAGGTTGTCACTGGGGTTGTGTCAGGATGCATGGTGTAATAAAAAACACCTGCCCACCCCTTGGAATGCTCTGCTTTTGGCTGACTGTATGTGGGAGGAGAGCTGGACTGACCTTCACTAATTGTCTTCCATTATACTCATTACGTGCAGTGACCTCATTGGAGCAACCGACCTGCTTGATTTGAGTAATGAGCACCTGAGAACTCTAGTGCTCGCTCATCATTTATACTCAGCTGTCGGCCAGAGGAGAGCATGGATACTTTGAACATGTTTTGTACAAAAGAACCCATTGACATGAATGGTGTAGCAAAAACATACCTGCAGTGACGCCAACATGCTCACCAACCTGGCTTGAATGCATGACTCCTCCCCCCAACATGGCCAAACACATGCTCCTCTGCTGCCTCCAGCTCCCGGGTCCTGTGCACACCACACAGGTTTCCCAGCAGTATGCTTAAGGTGCATGCCCTTACGCTTTCCCTGCTCTTAAAGGGCCAGCACTCCATTACCCAGAAGTGACCCTCAGCCTATGGCTTTGAGGCACTAGATATTTAAGGCATCTTCCCACTAGGGGAGGTGCCTGAGCAATGTGTTTAGTCAGTGGTCTTTCTGCTGAGCTAGATGCCAGGTCCTGTTTCCCTGTGTCCGTCTCCTGCGCCTGCCTTCCCATACCTGCCATGCCCCCTGTACTAGCCTGCAGCTGCCGTCCTGTCCACTACAGCTGTTTCTGCATCACATGTCCGCACCAGAGACTGTCTCGTGCCCTGGCACTAAGCTGCTGCAGGTCCACTGTGATTCAGTGGGTCTTGTCCTGCTCAACACACAGATGTGGGTAGCAAATGATTTATTATTGTGTAATACAGTACTTCATTCCCTCTGTAGTTGAGCTGCAGGGTAATTGTACCAGTTTTGCACATCTCCCTCACAGATTGCAGCTTATCACTGTTGATGAGTGAGCAGTACAATGCTTGAGTGCTTGTTACTTGAAGATAGCATCTTGGATGCCCAGATAGGCTCGACACGAGTATCAAGTATAATGAAAGTCAATGAGAAAGTCGAACTTTTTGTAAGTAAGACTACTTGAGTTTCCCGTTGACTTCCTTTAAACTCAGTACTTTATTGGAGCTTGTCCAGGCGTCTGACCTGCTCAGCTCAGTGCTCGCTCATCAATAGTTCACATGTTTCTATTATATTTTTCCATTGATTGTTCCAGTTCTGATTTTGGCTTGCAAACACTGAGGCAAAATACTGACCAAATACTGTCCTTAGTCCAAGTAGGATACTCCACATGAATCTTACGGCTCATTCAGGTGTCAATACAGTCAGTATCGGTGTTTTTCACAGACGTTCGCCATATTGCTGCTGTCTGCGGGGTAATTCACAGGTGCATAGATTTTCTTCGGAGGCAATGTGTCCACGCTGTGTATATATTGCAGGTTTTGTCGCAATTTTAGTGCAGATCTGTTCAAAATCTGCAGCAATGTTTAGTGCAATAAAAGTGTATGTAAATGATGAAGACCTGTCCCCATTCTGTGGGTTTTCCCCCAATGAAAATGCCGCGATTTTTAGTGCGAGAAAATCTCCAGCATGTCAATGCGATTTTCTCCCATAGACCTCAATGTTAGCTCCCTATACTCAGCAGATACACAAAGTGAGTATTCACTGCGTATTTAGTGAGTACATTTGATGACATGGGGATGTGCTGTATTTTTGGTCACCAGCCAGGTACAGCAGGCAGGTATCGGCTGCCACCCACCCCCAGCTGCTTATTTTTACCTGGCTGGTAATCAAGATACAGTGGAGACCTTTTTTCTATTATTTCTTAAAAAAAAAAAAATTCTTGGATCTTCACTGTATTTTTGGTTACCAGCCAGGTATAACTAGGCAGCTGGGTGATGGAATCCTCAGCATCGGGAGGCCCAAGCGTTCTGGGTCTCCCACTGCTAATTGTAGCCCGCAGCAGCCCCAGGAGTGACAGCACCTTATTCACTGCAGGAGGTGAAACTAATTCAGTTTTGGGTCACATAAGATCATGAAAGGTTATGTGGGAGTAATAAAAAAAGAGTTTAAATATGTGTTTGTGTTTTTTGTTCTAATAAAAATATTTTTCTCTTTGTTGTCTATTCTTGACTATTTACTAGAGATTTCTAATGACCGGGTCTAACATTGGCCCGAAATTAGGAATCTTGGGTTAAGTGCCAGCAGGCAATAGTCAGCTGGCACTAACCCAATTATTACCCAGTTTTCCACTGGCATCAGCACAACTGGAAGAGTTGGGTACAGCATCAAAAAATGGCACTTCTATATTCTGGGATGGCTGCAGGCTGCAATTTACAGCGGGGGTGGGGGAAGAGGGGATGAGGGGGAGCAAAAAGCCCCAGCTGCCTACTTGTTCTTGGCTGGAAACCAAAAATACAGCACAACCCCAAGTCATTTTTTTTGCATTAATTCGTGAAATTCTTAAAAAAAAGAGGGCCTTCCTATATTTGTGGGTTCCAGCTTGATGAAACTAGGCAGCTGGTGGTGGGGGAGCCCACACCTGCCAGCTGTGACTGGCTGACATCAAAAATAAGGAGAAACCCCATGCCTTTCATTTTTTTTTTTATATAAGAAAAAAAAAATATTTAGATTACCAGCCAGGTAATACTGGGGTTGGGTGGCAGCCGGTACCTGCCAGCTGCATCTGGCTGGTGATCAAAAATACAGTGGAGCCCCACGTCACATTATGACATCTTGAAATGTTTTTGTATTCCCAGCCTAACCTAGCTTTATTCACAGTCACAACAGTGAACAATTGCTAATAAAAACACATCAAAATCTGCACCACTATGTTCTAGTCGGCACATGGCCTGAGTGCTTCACCTAAAAGCAAAACTTGATCACTTTTCAGACTGTTTGATCAGAGAAGTTTGAGAAAACTCAATCAGTTTTTTTCTTTTTCATCCTCAAAAAACTGATGAAACAATGATCAAAAACACGGATGAAGGTGGAAGCATTTGTATAGCCTGAGCAAATTACTGACATCACAATGAGCCTTAATGAAGAGAATGTAGACCTTAAACCCAGACAGAATATGGTCTTCTCTGCTTTTGGTGCCCATTGATCACATTATTTCCCATGAAGCCCGGGAGTTACATGCACTTTGGTTACTCACCATGATGGTTTTCTTTATTATAATATCCCAGTTGGGAGTCGTCTGGATCATACTCCGGTGGTATGTAAGAGCTCAAACAGCTGGAGGCGAGCAGCAGGAGGCCCAATCACTGGAGACATAGTGACTGCTGGAAACATTGAGGAGATGACTGTTAGGTGTCTGGTTATATACACTGAAATAAAATATAAATGTAACACCTGTGCAATAATTACATGTTATCAGCATCTTGATATGCCGCACCTGTGCAATAATCATGTGTCTAATCATCATCTTTATATGTCACAGCAGTGCAATAATCATGTGTCTAATCAGCATCTTGATATATCACAGCCGTGCAATAATCATGTGTCTATCAGCATCTTTATATGCGCACCTGTGCAATAATCATGTGTCTAATCAGCATCTTTATATGTTACAGCCGTGCAATAATCATGTGTCTATCAGCATCTTTATATGCGCACCCGTGCAATAATCATGTCTAATCAGCATCTTGAATGTCCACCGTGCAATAATCATGTGTCTAATCATTATCTTTATATGCCGCACCTGTGCAATAATCATGTCTAATCATCATCTTTATATGCCGCACCTGTGCAATAATCATGTCTAATCAGCATCTTTATATGCCACACCTGTGCAATAATCATGTGTCTAATCATTATCTTGATATGGCCACACCTGTGCAATAATCATGTGTCTAATCATCATCTTTATATGCCGCACCTGTGCAATAATCATGTATCTAATCATCATCTTTGATATGCCACCTGTGCAATAATCATATGTCTAATCATCATCTTTATATGCCGCACCTTGCAATAATCATGTCTAATAAGCATCTTTATATGCACACCTGTGCAATAATGATGTCTAATCAGCATCTTGATATGGCACACCTGTGCAATAATCATGTGTCTAATCAGCATCTTTATATGCCACACCTGTGCAATAATCATGTGTCTAATCATCATCTTTATATGCCGCACCTATCCAATAATCATGTGTCTAATCATCATCTTTATATGCCACACCTGTGCAATAATCATGTGTCTAATCAGCATCTTTATATGCCGCACCTGTGCAATAATCATGTCTAATCGCATCTTATATGCTGCACCTGTCAATTAACAATTGTCTAATCAGCATCTTGAATTTGGCACACTGTGCAATAATCATGTGTTTAATCAGCATCTTGATATGCCACCCCTGTGCAATAATCATGTGTCAATCATCATCTTGATATGCCGCACATGTGCAATAATCATGTGTCTAATCTTGTAAACTGCAGGGATTATCTTGACAACGGAGAAGAGCTAACAGATTTACGCAAATTTGTGAACAATATTTGAGGAGAAAAAAGCCTTTTGTGCAAGTTGATAAAGTCTTAGAACTTTAGTTCAGCTCATGTAGTTCAGTACACAAATCAATGAAGGAAGAACATGGCAGAACCTGCTCAGGGACAATGTTATAATGTATTGTAAGGAGTTACTCAGGAATCTAATATTAAGAGGAGCAAAGACACACTGAGACCTAATTGTTAAAGGTGAATGAGTCTGTATTGAACACAGTGGCAGAAAACAAACATGAGCTGCTGCAAAATGAACAAGTTCTTCGAACATGCTATAAACACGAAGGTTTCTTTAAATGAATCTTTCCACAGTAGCCACAATGGGAGATCTATGAGAAGCAGAATACTTAGTGAGATGCAAAAGCAGAAACAGTCTATGAGTGTAATTGCACCCAGGAATGGTAGTCACAGAGAACAAGTCCTGAACTTGAAGCAGTGCAGTGTAGTTAAAGTCCAGCACAGTCCAGAGAACTGCTGCACAATCTAAACTGAAAAGCTGCAAAAGCTAACAATCACACAGGGCTTACATATCACAGGCAGGCAGGCTTGAAGCAAAGTCAGAGACAACAGCACTAGGAGCGAGTTTGCAGCACTGAAACAGCAGTAGCAGGAGGTGAATCTGCAGACACTGGTAAAGCTAGAGCTGATTTGCAGGAGGAAGAAGTCTTGAGAGCAGCAAGCCAGAAATTCAAACTAAATACTCAAGAAGGCTAGAAGGTAGACTAAGGTTATAAGGCAGAGAGGAGGATCACATGAACAGGAGCAAAGCAGTGGAAGCCATCTTAGAAAAGAGCAAGGATACACAAATGGTCAAGATCCAGAGTCCTGAGCAATGCACTATGGACCTCAGCCTAAAAATGTTCTCTTCATATTCTGCAGATTTTACTGACTAATGTCTTTAAGATGTAACTGGAGGGGCGCAAATACATAAATACCTCATTATTATCCAATCTGATTATTGGGGTCTCAGTAATGTCCTGTAATGACGATCCCATGTAAGAGACACATAGATATAATGGGTTGGGGGGGTGGTGGTTGGTCCCTGGTACTTGCCCTTGTGTCCTCTCAGAATTGACAGATGACAAGTTGAGATCAGAGCTGTGGAGTTGGTGTCAATGTTGGTGGAGTTGGAGTTAGATTTAGGGATATTGAGGAGTCGGAGTTGGATATGTGGCTTACGGTCTTCACAGCCACGGTTGCGGAGTCGGAGTTGATGTCTATTTTGTTCGAGTCGGAGTTAGATTCAGGGATGGCGACAACGCAGCAATGCGGGCGGTGACATCGCTCGCTGGGCTTAGCCCAGCGAGCAATCCGCAGCAGCGCTGCGGTATAGGCTGGATCGCTGCCGACATCGCTCTGGCGATGTCACACGGCGCGATCCAGCCTTATCGCAGGTCGCAGGTTGACAGGTTTACGGTTCTTCCCGTAAACCTGTCAATCTGCGACCGGCAATAAAACGCGGTCGCGGCGCTCATTTACACAGCGCGACGCCGCTAGCGACATTGCTGATACGTCACTTTTTCGGCGATGTCGCTAGCGGCGTCGCCAGGTGTGAAGCCACCTTATGGGAAGGGGATGAGCAGAATATGGGAAGGTTCTGTATCCCCCCTTTACCACCCCCTGAGAGTTACCAGGCTGGTGTTTCCTCTTTGGTCTGTAGGAATGAGTTTGTGTATTTCCAAGTAAGGAAAGTTGGACTATCCCATCATTGTGTTGTGGTATTGATGGCCGTCCCCAGGCCGCTGCCATTACATGTGATAAGGTTACACAAAGGATAGGGTTGACTGATATGGATCCTGTATCTGTGTCTTCCATCATATCACATCTGCCTGAGGGTTCCACCACGGCCCTGGGATACAAGGCTACTTGTCTAGTTGTGGATCCAATTATGTGATGGATGTATTGTGTGTTCTATACATATGAACCACATTGTGTGACCAAGCTTCCCCCTGGGGCAATTGTAAGAATCTTACTGGAATCCCCTCACCAAACTAACGTCTTCCAGGTGGGGTGAAAAGTTGACAGCAAGGACACATACCTGGTATATACTGTATATCAATGCACATACATATTGAATCTATATCTACAGGGTGGGCCATATAGAGGGTAGGTCATGTATATGGATACTCCTAAATAAAATGGGAATGGTTGGTGATATCAACTTTCTGCTTGTGGCACATTAGTTTTCCCCCTCCCATATACTAATGTGCCACAAACAGGAAGATGATACGGTATCACCAACCATTCCCATTTTACTTAGGTGCATCCATATAAATTTATACTATATATGGCCCATCCTGTATATTTCCCCACATACATATCAATATCAAGGATTGTTACACTTGCCTGTCATACTGGGCACAGGAAGCGTCCGGAAACAGTACGTGACTGGGACTCACAGACCAACAATGTCCAGCGCACTACACCAAACAACAGACAGGGAGACACCAGGGAGGGACAAATACAGTGGAGGGCCCTGCTCATAGGGAACGAGGAAGAGGACTTCCGCACTTACCTGCGGCTGTGCCCTGATCTCCCTACCATCCCTATATGGGTTCTTTCACCCCGTCAGCAAGCAGGATACCTAGTCCCTCGTGGGCCATGATGTTAGCCCTCAATAGGGAAATGGCCAACGGGAGCACTAGTCCCTACCACAGCAATAAAGAAGACAAGAGGGAAGAGGAGACAGACAGGGAAACAACAAGGCAACCTCAAGCCTGCTGCCACACTCCTAGGCAGCAGACAGCTTAGCAGTAGTCGGCTCTCCAGAGAACTTCCTTCTCCTGAGGAAGTTTGGCCAGGAATGAGTTCAATCACCAGCAAAGGATGCTGGAGCCATTTGTTCATGTAAAGGGAATGGGAGTTACCACAGAGTAGACACAGCTGGTAAACAAACTAAGGATTATGCTAGCAGCAGAACTGACATTAACTCCTAAACTGTTATAGGAAAGAAACAAATTTAAAATGAAATCTCAATAAAGGAATGAGACAGAGGTCCCAAACCAGTCACACGTCTCCAAAGTAAGAGAGACCATCATGACATTGCCCTTACAATATTATCGAGCAAATCTACCGCATACTGTATGCATGTGTGACTCCCAGTGCATACAGTATGAAGGAGAAGTTTAGCGATGAGGGGAGATTAGAGACCGGTCTGTTGAATGCAGCACAGTTCTGGTCTACAGATGTTTTGTTAGTAATGGGGTATTGATGACATGTGTGATAGAGCGTGGAATGATAACAGTTGAGAGAGAGGTTAAATAGTCAGGTGAGTGGTGTCAGGCAGGGAGGGACTGGAGAAGCTGTAAAGGAAATGTGGTCACTGGTGCAGGTAGTGGGGCGAGAAGATACAAGGAGTTGGGTAACTTCTTAAAAAATGAGCTTGTGGTGCCGGAGGGAAGAGAATGCATAATATTAGGAGACAGGAATATATTCCCTATGGGATTTGGTACATTTTTCCTTTGAGATAATTGGCCAAATCATCAGCACTGAGGTTGGTGGTTGGGGCCGAAGAGTGGCTTAGGAGTGTTGGCTAGTAGGGTGATGAGGGCAGTGAAGTTGCTTGTTTGGAGAGGTGAAGGGCGGTGTTGTATGTTTTTAGCCTAAAATTATAATGGATGAAATCTTCGGCCAGGTTGGATTTTCTAAACAGACCTTCAGCGCACCTGGAGTAATGCTGGGGAGAAGGTGTTTGCAGGGTGTGCCAGGGTTGCCGCGTCTGCCAGGGCTGCCGCTCTTGGTGCCTAGTTGTTCTAGGTGTAGGAGGTGCAGCTTCATCCAGGGCACTTTGAAGTTCTTCATTATAATGAACTCATTGGGAATGCTTGGAGTTTACAGACAACCGGAATGACAATGTGGTTCTTACACTGTGTGCAGAATTATTAGGCAAATGAGTATTTTGATGATACTGTTTATCCATGTTGTCCTACTCCAAGCTGTATAAGCTGAGAGCCAACTACCAATGAAGTAAATCAGGTGATGGAATCTCTGTAATGAGGAGGGGTGTGGTGTAATGACATCAACACCCTATATAAGGTGTGCTTAATTATTAGGCAAATGCCTTTCCTTAGGCAAAATGGGTCAGAAGAGAGATGTGACGTCTCTGAACAGTCCACAATTGTGAGATGTCTTGCAGAGGGACGCAGCAGTCTGGGAATTGCCAAACTTTTGAAGCGTGATCACCGAACAAGCAAGAGTTTCATGGCAAATAGCCAACAGGGTCGCAAGAAGCGTGAGGGCAAAAAAGGGGCAAAATAACTGCCCATGAATTGAGGAAAATCAAGTGTGAAGCTGCCAAGATGCCATTTGCCACCAGTTTTACCATATTTCAGAGCTACAACGTTACTGGAGTACCAAAAAGCACAAGGTGTGCCATACTCAGGGACATGGCCAAGGTAAGGAAGGCTGAAAAACCACCACCTCTGAACAAGAAACAGAAGATAAAACGTCAAGACCGGGCCAAGAAATATCTGAAGACTGATTCTTCAAAGGTTTTATGGACTGATAAAATGAGAGTGACTCTTGATGGGCCAGATGGATGGGCCAGAGGCTGGATCAGTAAAGGGCAGAGAGCTCCACTCCGACTCAGACGCCAGCAAGGTGGAGGTGGGTACTGGTATGGGCTGGGATCATCAAAGATGAACTTGTGGGACCTTTTTGGGTTGAGGATGGAGTGAAGCTCCACTCCCGGACCTACTGCCAGTTTCTGGAAGACAACTTCTTCAAGCAGTGGTACAGGAAGAAGTCGGGATCGTTCAAGAAAAACATGATTTTCATGCAGGACAATGCTCCATCACATGCATCTAACTACTCCACAGCGTGGCTGGCCAGTAAAGGCCTAAAAGAAGACAAAATAATGACATGGCCCCCTTGTTCACCTGATCTGAACCCCATAGAGAACCTGTGGTCCCTCCTAAAATGTGAGATCTACAGGGAGGGAAAACAGCACACCTCTGGGGACAGTGTCTGGGAGGGAAAACAGTACACCTCTGGGAACAGTGTCTGGGAGGGAAAACAGTACACCTCTGGGAACAGTGTCTGGTGGCTGTGGTGGCTGTTGCATGCAATGTGGATTGTAAACAGATCAAGCAGCTGAGACAATCTATGGATGGAGGCTGCTGAGGTGCCAGGATTGGGCGCCGAAACGCGTCGGTTTATAAGAATAAAGAGAATTTCGTTTGGAACATTGTTTCCCTTGTGATCCTTTGGATGATCGGGCAGCGCGGACTGCAACACACCTTTGATCCCAGAACTCTTGAAGTACCCACGGTCCCGTGGAGGTGGAGGTCCAGCAGCAGCCTGCATTACTAAAACCAACGCTCTTATTCCAGTTGTGGGATTCACAACTGGACCAGGTTAGTGCAAACCTGTTTATACCGTTTAGTCCCTAATCTATGCCAAATGATAGGGCACTATTGCGCCTCTGTTGTCTCCCCTTGTATTTTTATATAGTAATCATAAAGAAAGGGGGCTATATTGGGCACTCATTTTTTGGGTTTGGTTTTTGCATGTCAGAAATGTTTCTTTCTAAATTTTGAGCAGTTATATTGGTTACCTGGTGAAAATAAACAAGTGAGATGGGAATAGATTGGGTTTTTACTAAGTTGCTTAATAATTCTGCACAGTAATAGTGACCTGCACACACAGATATCCTCCTAAGAGCCAAATCTAAAAAACCTCCAACTTCCAAAAATATTAAGCTTTGATATTTATGAGTCTTTTGGGTGATTGAGAACAGAGTTGTTGATCAATAATAAAAATAATCCTCTAAATACAACTTGCCTAATAATTCTGCACACAGTGTAGAGTCATAGAATGGTTGAGTTGGAAGGAACTTCCAGGGTCGTCATGTCCAATCCAAAAAACCATTAACCAACACAAACTCAAATGCAAAATCAGGATACAACAGGACAGGGCATTTGAATTTACGTTGGTTAATGGCTTTTTCTGGTGAGTCTTTTTTACATTTTTTATGCCTTTTCAGTGAACTTGTATTGGATGTTGTGTAAGAGTAGAGACGTTTGACGGTGGGTCAGAAGCTTGTGTGTTTTGACCAAAATATAGACCAGTACCTCACATTATTTTGATTTTATAGAATTTTTCATCATTCTGTATTGCACATTTTTATGCAGGATGAAACCAGGCCGATTGGGGTTTCTATCCTATGGGGTGGACTCATATAGTGCTGGGATCTGCCTGATCTAATAGTATGGGTGTAAGTAATATGCTGAAAACCAGACACTGAGCATCATGCATATCTGTGCGACTGGCGCTCCAGCAAACCTTATTTGTGTGCAGTTCTAATGCTAGCAGACAACCCTCCCCGTTATATGGTAGGCTGAGAGTGGTTGTCTCATCGACATTTTGCACCTGGTTTGCCCACACCTTTATCATGACGGCCTGCTGCATCCTGCTGCTGCATTTTTATTTGTTGCTTAATGGCTTTTTCTGGTGAGTTTTTAATGTCCTTTTCTGTGAACTCATCTTGTACAACCCCCTGTTCAAAGCAGGATTCACTAAATCGTCACAGATAGATGTCTGTCCAGCCTCTGTGTGAAGACTCCATTGAATGGGAACTCACCACCTCTCATGGCCGCCTGTTCCACTCGTTGATCACCCTCATTGTCATTCATATCCATACAATCAAAGAATGGTAGAGTATGAAGGGACTTCCTGGGTTCATCATGTGAAGGGACTTCCTGGGTCATTGTGTGAAGGGACCTTCTTGGTCATTGTGTGACAGGACCTCCTTGGTCATTGTGGGAAGGAACCTCCTGTGTCATCTGGTTCAACCCCTCCTCAAAGCAGCATTCACTAAATCCTACCAGACAGATGTCTGTCCAGCCTTTGTGTGAAGACTTCCATTGAAGTCACCACCTCTCGTGGCTGCCTGGTTCACTCATTGATCATGCTTACTGTCGTTCATATTCATAGAATCATAGAATGGTAGAAGTGGAAGGGACCTCCTAGGTCATCATGTGAAGAAACATCCTGGGTCATCGTGTACCAGGATCTCACAGGGTTATCTTGTGAAGGGACCTCCTGTGTCTTCGTGTGAAGGGACCTCCTGTGTCATCATGTAAAGGGATCTCCTTGGTTATCGTGTTAATGGACCTCCTGTGTCATCTTGTGAAAGGGCCTCGTAGGTCATTGTGTCCAACCCATGTTCAAAGCAGGATTCAATAAATCATCGCAGACAGATGTCTGTCCAGCCTCTGTTTGAAGATTTCCATTGAAGGAGACTCACCTCCTCTCGTGGTCGCCTGTTCTTCCCATTGAAAGGTAGAAGGCTATTTGGAGGTGTCTGTAGATCCTAGGTAACAGTTAACATTATTCTCAGCATTTATATTCAACAAAAAATAATTGTTGCGTATCTACACTAGTGACCAAAATTGAGGCAACACCTGCAAGGTTTTGCCTTAATTTTGGCCACTAGTGTATGTGTGTGTGCACGTGGCATAAGCCCCACCCACTTCAAAAGCTACACCCACTCCACAAAGCCACACCCATTTCACAGCCTGCATCTCCACATATCCCCGCCCCTAGGACTATTTGGAGGGCTGCAGCTATGAAGGGGTGGGGCTGTACATGGGGCAGTACTATGAAAGGGTTGGGGCTACTGGGGGTGGGGCTAAATCTCTACATATCCCCGCCTCCTTCACATAGTGGAGGGTGGAGCTATGAAGGGGTGGTGCTATTCATGGGGCAGCACTATGAAAGGGGTGGGGCTACTGGGAGGGGGGAAGACATGATACATACACACACATACATATATTACCATACACTAGTGGCCAAAATTTAGGCAACACCTTGCCAACATATCCGAGACCGCAGAGGCACGTGATGGGATAGACAACGTAGGTGGAGTCACATGTGAAATGACCTTTGATAGAGAATCTTTTGTCCTTCATAGGATGTGTGAAGTAACTACCCCTAGTCATATTTGAATACTTTCAACACGTCAAACATGGGAAATTCCCCATGCGAGAAGTAGCCAATGTGGTCTGACATTCGTATGTTCTGAGACTACCAATATCAGCCGGAACCAGTCTGTTGCGTAAATTGGCAAGTTTCTTGTGGCATAGTAGGATTGATGCTTGGAATTCTTTAATAGTCGGGTACGCTTGTCCAAGTAGTGACCAGTGTCGCTTAATGACGTTATGAACAGGGGTTTGGTATGGATGGTAAGTATTTACAAACACCATCCGATCAGTCTTAAGGCCGCTTCACACGCAAGGATATCCTGAACGATATCCTTGAAACGTCCAGATATGTGATCATTCCAAAGATATCGTTTGCACATTCTTGCGTGTAAACGAACGATATAAGATGAAAAGATCGTTGGATCCTGACCTCAAATCTATCGTTCGTCATCCAATTAACCACTGAAGGATGTGGCACATCAGTCAGTGTGAAGCCTTTTCAATGATATCGTTCAAAAGTCTTCTATTCCTGGAACTGTAATTTTGTTTGTTAAAATGTAGAAAACAATTTTTTTTTACTATATTATTCATTTTAACCCGCTCCTGCAGCTCAGTGCTACATGCTACCACTGTGCTGCAGGAGCGGGTATTAACCAGGTGTGTAAGGTGTTAATGTTATTGTGCCACATGGCCCCAGAGAGTGCCCACACTCCCCTGGAGCCATGTAGCACATAACATTGGCAACGCAGGGGTTAAATCATGTATTTAGCAGAAGCCGCACAATGTCGGCTCTGCTAGATACATTCATGAAAAAACGGCATGTCTGAAGCCGGTGTTTAATGGGTTAATGTTATTGAGCTACATGGCCCCAGAGAGTGCCCACACTCCCCTGGAGTCATGTAGCCCAAAACATTGGCAGCTCAGGAGTTAACAAAGGCAGTTTGCAGAATCCGCACTATGTCGGCTCTGCTTCATTCATTCTTACAAAGCCGGCGGGTACTGTCAGTTCACAGTGCTCCGTGAAAAGTTACTACACTGTTTTGTGAATAGGGAGCTGTCCTCTGCTCTGGTGCTGAAGACAACACAGGGCTTCAGCACCTAAGCGATCAAATTGCAAATTACAGCATTAGAGGAGCTGTTCTCTGCTGTATTGATGATCGCTTAGGTGCTGAAGCCCTGTGTCGTCTTCAGCACCAGAGCAGAGGACAGCTACCTATTCACAAAACAGTTTAGTAACTTTTCACAGCGCACTGTGAGCTGACAGTACCCACCTGTTTTTAAAGAATGATTGTAGCAGAGCCGCAATACTGCGGCTTCTGCAACCTGGCACAGTTAACCCTGAGCTGCCAATGTTAGGGGCAGCATGACTGCTGGGGAGTGTGGCCACTCTCTGTGGCCATGTTGGTCAGTTTAATAAACCCCATAAACACGGCTTTTTACGCGCTCCTGCAGCACTGTGCCGGCAGGTGCCTCAGAGCTGCAGGAGCGTGTTTAAATGTAAAATCAGGCAGGGACATTGTCAATAAAAGTGTATTTAATACATTTACACACAATGATGTGGCAGTGCTGCTGTCACAGCTCTGGCACATTATTGGTCAGTGTCGGATTGACAGATTTGCTAACGATTCTGGAGCAGAGCCAGAATAAATATCGTTCACGATATCCTTGTGTGTGACGATGCACGAACGATGATTGAATATCGTTCGTATGATTTTAGTCACGTGACTTTTCTTAGGATATCGTTGACGATATCCTTGTGTGTAACGGTACCTTTATGTCTATTAGTCATGTTTGTGTCAGCAGGATGGACTAAAGAGGGGGGTAGCCCCTTACAATGAATTTGTTCCCCATCTCTCTTTGATGGACCACTTTAAGTTGGGGATCTGAGACACTGCGGTTAACTCTCGTTTGTTGTGATTTGGGTAGCGCTTTCTTAACATGTCTAGGATAACAACTTGTATAATGTAGAAGGTTTGTGGGTTTGATAAATAGATCTGTAGTGATAGACCCCTGGTCTTTGACCACTATCAAACCATCAAGAAATTAATTTGAAATGTATCATGATGCATTGTAAAAGTGATTTGTAGGGTGCAGTCATTAAGGTATGAGTAAAATGCCAACAGTGTATCAATGTCGCCTTTCCAGACTAGGAAGATGTCGTCCATAAAACGTCGTCAAGTGACGATATGAGTCTTGGCCATTGGGTGACCGTACATGAATTCCTCTTCAAATAGAGCCATGAATATATTAGCGTAGGGGGGCGCCACGTTAGAACCCATGGCGGTCCCCTTATGTTGCATGTAGTATTGTTCCCAAATAGGAAGTAATTTTTCCTCAAAACAATTTCCGACATGCCCATGCAAAATTCTTTCTACAAGGAGGAAAGCATGCTATATTTATCCAGAAACCAGGAGACCGCCGTCAGTCCCTTGTCGTCGTCAATGTTAGTGTACAGACAGTTCACGTCTAGGGTAACCAGGAGACCTCCAGTTAAGATACTTCCAGTTCCCTGACATGAAGAAGGAAATCTGTAGTGTCCTCAATATAGGATGTCATATATGGAATCAGGGGAGACAGAATACGTTTCACGTGTTTTGCAAGAGGGGGCAGTAGCGAGTCTGTTGAAGCCACAATGGGGCGCCCAGGTGGATGATATACGTCTTTATGGATTTTCGGGAGTGTGCAAAAGACAGGAATGACTGGATTTTGATGGACAAGATTTTCAGCCAGTTTTAGATCAATGGTACCTTTCTGTCTATGATGATCAACACGTTCCTTAATAAATGTTCTAATGTTTAAAGTGGGATTATATGAGATTGGTGTGTAGGTTTCGTGATCTCTTAACTGTGACGGGATCTCGCCAATGTAATACACCCGCACTCCACAAACTTTAAAGATAATGCTTTTTTTTGCCATTTGACTTGTTTTCTCATATTTTTCTGTGTTCTTTTAAAAACTGCATTTTATGGCTTTGTGGGTGTGGCATCTGATGGGGAGCACATCAATGTGACAGCAGAGAAGGGAGTTAACAGAGATCATGACTGAGCTGTAAGGAGCCAGAAGGCAGATCAGAAGCTTGTGTGAAGGAAAGAGGAGTTTGCACTCATCCTGACATTGTGACATTGCTTAGGCCTCCTTCACATCAGCATTTTTTTCAAATTGTGGCAGTTCCTGCAGATTTACCGCATCTGCCGCCTAACGACCGCGCAAAAAAAATGCTACTGGCCGCGTTTTTATCGCGGCCACAACTGCCACAAGTGCCGGATCGCGCAAAACCGCACCTGCCGCAAGTCCCATAGACAATGCATGTGCGACCATTAGGCAACAGATGAGGTAAATCTGCCGGATCTACCATAATTTGAAAAAAAACGCTGATGTGAAAGGAGCCTTTAGCAGCTGTGCCGTAATCTGTGGTAATCTGATACATTGTTTCCTCTCCAGCTGCAGTCAGCAGTGTAGGCCACGCCCCCTTTCCCTTATATGGTTATGTGGCCATGTTCAGTGTGAAGACGGATCATATGAGTGATAACGAACATATGTCTGTTTCACACACAGTGTAGTGGGGACACCTTGTGGAAGGTTTATGAATGGTTTTCCACCAGATTTATCTGATAAAGTATATTTGAAAGTGTATTATAATCTCTTGCTCTACATTGTTATTAAATACAAATTTAAATGGCAGTTACATGTTAATGAATGTGAGTTTTAATCCCTATTAAAGTCAGACACAATGATTGGCAAAAGTCATTGAAATGCATAGAAATCGGATGAATAGGAGTCCTCAATCGATTATTGGTAGATTTAGCCTTTATAAATTGCATTAAGGCAACACATTGACCATTTCTAGGGATAATATAAAGGACCAAGGCAAAAGTGCAGCCCTTGGCCACCTTCAGACCTTTACCTGTGCCTGTAAAGAAAATAAATGGCACCCCTATATAATAGCATTCAATAAAGGGTCAAGGGGCTTCTGCTCAGCTGGAAGCGTTGTGCAACAGTGAGTTGCGTTCCATAACTAAGCCAGTATCATGGAACACCGATCACGGCATACCCCGTCTTAGGTCATCTGACCATGGTGTTCCTTTCCATATTACAATAACTCAACAAAACAATAATAATAATCATTACATAGCGCTAACATATTCCGCAGCGCATATTCAGAGGTTCACATACAAACAATCATAGGTGACAGTTATCAAAGAATACAATAATTAAAGCAAAAATAATGACGACCGTGCTCATAAGAGCTTACAATCTACAATGAGGTGCAGATGACACATAGTACAGGGGCTTATTTACAATGAAGGTCCAGCTATCTATAGGAAATGGGGGATAGATAAGTGCTGCATGAGTCATCACCACACAATCTATGTAGAGCTTACAATCTACAATCAGATGAAGGGGACAGAGTACAGGGGCTTATTTACAATGATGGTGAAGCCAACTATAGAGAATGGGGGACAAATAAAAGCTGCATGAGTCATCACCAGACAATCTATGTAGAGTTTACAATCTACAATGATGAACCCGCAAATCCCATCCATCGCAACTGAAAGTCAATGGAGATGAAAACAGATCAGTGGGCATCAATATTCACATGGATTCACATGGATTGCAAAATATGCAAGTGTGAAACCAGCCTTATTCCCCCATCTATTCACTATTTGCACTTTCTGGTTCTAGTGTAAAATATTCATCAGGGATCTGACTGTAGTAATTATGATATAGAGCATTGTTGTCTCATTTCTTTCAGTTGTTACCCCAAGGCAAGGGGAACTCAGAACACGGGGGTTTATGCTGGATGCTGTCACTGATGGCCGGTGCCCGGAACCGTGGCTCTAGTGGTCGCTTAAAAAGGGGAAAGTAAATTAATAAAAGATAATGTTCGTGATGCCACCTATGGTGTCTTGTGAATGCACCTGCGCTGCTCTCTGACCTCTGGGGATGATGTGGCTGTATCTAGGTGGTGATGTCCCCAGGGCAGTGCTGCTGTACTAGTTGTCGCAGGCGCAGTGAGGTGGCTCTGCAGGTGGAATGCTGAGTGACTTCTCCCCACATGAAAGAATAACACACCCCACGTTGCTGACTCTGGAGGGGTTTACTGGTAACCTTCAGGCAATAAACAGGTTTACAGTCTCGGGTAGCTGGCCTGGGTAGTTATCAGTGGATGAGGTGTCCTTCTGTGGCTTTCAACAGTGTTCTTTCTGGCTTCTCCGCTGTCCTCTGACTTTCCTCTGTGTTACTCCTTACTTCCTCAGCGCGGCTCTGCACAGAGCCCCTTTCTTGCACCAGGCCTAAGGGTCTGAATAGAGTAATCCCTTAGCTGAGGGGCTCACGACTCTGGACAGAGTCCCTAGTGGAGGTGTGCTTTGGACTGGGTTGCAGGTCGTGGCTGTCTGATTGCCCACGGCACTCCAGGTTGGCGGCCCAGAGCTGAACTCTCCTGCACCATGCTCAGAGCCGGTTCTCCATTAATGGACCGGGCTCCCCCCAGACGGTTAGCAGGACAGTCTAACGCTGGGTGTAAGCTGACACCCGAGGATCCCCCTTCTCATCTGGGTCTCCTCTCTTTCTGGGTGCCCTCCCTCTGCGTCCTTGCAGGGTCCTCCATGACATCTCTCTCAAACTTCAGTACTACTCCTTTTCCGCTCTTCGCTACCCACTTATATAACCTCCACTGGGACCAGTTACCTGCTAACGGGTTTAACCAATTGGTCCCTGCTCTAAGTGTGTGAATGCGTAGGTAAAGCCACATGCGAACCTCCTCATCCACTGACCACTGGGATACCACACACACTGATCTGGGTGCAGTACCCTTTTGTAATGAGGTGAGCAATTCAGACTGTATTATTATTGAAATGGACACTGAAGTGAACATTACACAGTCCGATACTGCCCCTTGTGGACAAGTGCTGAAATGACTGCAGAAAAAAAAAACATTGATTGCTGATCCCCCCACAACAGCTTGTGCTGAGGAAGAGAAAGGCGGGAGATGATTAGAGACCCAGAGCTCAGCCAGGACAGACCGTGTGGTGTCTCCCGACATAGGGCTCTTTTGCAGCCGGATTCTTGGAAGAAATACCCCGTGAGGATCGCTGTTGCAAACCCGGTCTGCAGGACCTTGTCTTACGAGGGCCCAACTCAATTCAGGACATTGCCACCGGATTACATGTGCAGGGGCTGTGACCGACATAAGGGAGCCATCTGTGCTACTGTGATCTCCTTCTGCTGATTGGTGTGCCCGGGACAGAGAGAGAGACTACAAAAATCTGTTACCTGCGGAAGAAGACCAAGAAGAGGACTGAGGAGTTTCCCCCCTTCAGCGCTGCATCGGGACCCGTCATCGTGAGATCCAGGCCTGCCACGTGGAGCGACATCGTCTTCTGTGATAGACTGGTACGTGATTTGAGGGAAAGTTAGGGAAAGATATCTCCATTTTGTTTGTTTCTTTTTCTTCTTCTTGCTGCGCACCCGGATAAAGTGAAGATCAGGGATTCCACCATATACATGTGTGCAGCTAGATCAGTTGACTGTGTTATAGATATGTTTTACAGTAAAGAAATGTTACTACGGTTAAATCTGAGTATGGAGATTCTGTTGAAGCAAGACATACACACACACCCGCGGCCTTACCACGGTCGCTACACCTTCGTGGCGCACCAACCAGTGGGCGTCACATGACCATTTTGCTTTTTCTTTATTTCCTGCTTTTATTTATTAGTTACCTATTAATATTCACCATTTTCATTAATTCTATTCTATTCTCCGAGCCTTTTTTCCTCTATCTCGGTTCATTTTGCTGTATATGGACTCAGCTTTCTATCCTATTTTATTCTTGGACGTTCTTTTTGTATATTGATGCGTGTAGATTATTATACAATATATAAATGATCTATTGTCTTGTTAAACCATCGGGATATGAACATTTTACTGTGAATCCTATAAGATTCCTTCAGATTTAATAACTTTCTCCTGTTTTTTGGATCTGTCGGGATCCTTTCCACAGGTGTCTCTGCAACTACATCAAAGTTCCCATTGTGTTTATTATAGGCTTTGTTGTTTTTTGTGTTATGCCTGCGCTCGTTCTCTCCCTCACATTGGAGCCACATATACAATGAGCAACATAAATCACATAATCTGAAGAGCCAGGTAATTATTGTTTAATGTTAACTCTTTCATTGCTGCTATTAGATGTATTAGTATTTGTTCCATGATAACACTTCTTTGGCCCGGCTTCCACTTGCGAGAGCAATGGGACAGACTCGCGGGAGTCTCACGTCACATCGCCTGGAACGCCACCGGAGATGCGAAATGAGACACGCGTGAGTCTCTCATCACATTGCCCGTACGGCCACCAGAGATACGAAAACGAGACACACGTGAGTCTCACATCACATTGCCCGGTACGGCCACCAGAGATACGAAAACGAGACACGCTCAAGTCTCACATCACATTGCCTGGCACGGCCACTGGAGATACGAAACGAGACACGCGCGTGTCTCACATCACATAGCCTGGCTACGGCCACCGGATATACAAAACGAGACACGCATAAGTCTCACATCACATTGCCCGGTACGGCCACCGGAGATGCGAAATGAGACACGCGTGAGTCTCACATCACATCGCCTGGCACGGCCACTGGATATACGAAACGAGACACGCATGAGTCTCACATCACATTGCCACTACGGCCACCGGAGATACGAAACGAGACACGCGTGAGTCTCACATCACATCGCCTGGCACGGCCACCGGAGATACGAAACGAGACACGCGTGAGTCTCACATCACATAGCCTGGCACGGCCACCGGATATACAAAACGAGACACGCATGAGTCTCACATCACATTGCCCGCTACGGCCACCGGAGATACGAAACGAGACACGCGTGAGTCTCACATCACATCGCCTGGCACGGCCACCGGAGATACGAAACGAGACACGCGTGAGTCTCACATCACATAGCCTGGCACGGCCACCGGATATACAAAACGAGACACGCATGAGTCTCACATCACATTGCCCGCTACGGCCACCGGAGATACGAAACGAGACACGCGTGAGTCTCACATCACATCGCCTGGCACGGCCACTGGAATACGAAACGAGACACGCATGAGTCTCACATCACATTGCCCGCTACGGCCACCGGAGATACGAAACGAGACACGCGTGAGTCTCACATCACATAGCCTGGCACGGCCACCGGATATACAAAACGAGACACGCATGAGTCTCACATCACATTGCCCGCTACGGCCACCGAGATACGAAACGAGACACGCTGAGTCTCACATCACATCGCCTGGCACGGCCACTGGATATACGAAACGAGACACGCATGAGTCTCACATCACATTGCCCGCTACGGCCACCGGAGATACGAAACGAGACACGCGTGAGTCTCACATCACATCGCCTGGCACGGCCACCAGAGATACGAAACGAGACACGCATGAGTCTCAAATCACATCGCCTGGCACGGCCACGGAGATGCGAAACGAGACACGCATGAGTCTCACATCACATAGCCTGACACGGCCACCAGAGATACGAAACGAAGCACACGTAAGTCTCACATCACATTGCCTGGCACGGCCACCAGAGATACTAGACAAGACACGTGTGAGTCTCACATCACATTGACCACTACGGCCACCTGTGTCAGATTGGCATTCTTTAAAAGCAACCCGTCATGTTGTTTTGTGACATTAAACCATCCCCAAAGTCTTTTAAATGATGCAATGTGCATCACTAACATGGTTTTCTAAAAATACAAATTCTACGTATTTATCTTAACCCCTTCACCCTTAGCCTGTTTTGACCCTAACGATCCGGCCATTTTGTGAAACTATGACCAGTGTCACTTTATGAGGTTATATCTCTGGAGCTTCAGCAGATCCCAGTGATTCTGATATATTAAATATTGAATTTTCAAAGGGGTAACATGAGAAAATGGACCCTAAAATGTTGACCAATTCCTCCTGAATACGTTGATACCACATATGTGTTCGAAAATCACTGTTTGGGCGCATGGCAGGGCTCGGAAGGGAAGGAGAGACATATGAATTTTGAATGGAAAATCAGCTGCAATTGTTAGCAGACACCATGTCGTGTTTGGAGAGCCCCTGATATGCCTAAAGAGTGGAACCCCCCCAAAGTGACTACATTTTGGAAACTTGACCCCCCAAGGAATTTATCTAGATGTGCGGTGAGCACTTTTAACCGCCAGGTGCTTCACAGAATTTTATAACATCGAGCCATGAAAATGAAAAAATACTTTTCTTCCACAAAAATGTTCTTTTAGCTACAATTTTTTTCATTTTCACATGGGCAACAGTATAAAATGGATCCCAAAATTTGTTGGACAATTTCACCTGAGTACACCACTACCTCATATGTTGTCAGAAACCACTATTTGGGAGTGCGGAAGGGCCTGGAATGGAGAGAGCGACATTTTATTTTTTGAATGGAAAATTAGCTGGAATCTTTAGCGGACACCCTGTCGCATTTAGAGAGCCCCTGATGTGCCTAAACAGTGGAAACCCCCACCAGATTACCCAATTTTGGAAACTAGACCACCCAAGGAATTTATCTTGATGAATGGTGAGTACTTTTAACCCCCAGTGTCTGTACATTGTGCCCAGTACATTCTAGTGTCTGTATGTGGCGCCCCTGCGATCAGGAGGCCACGTAGGGAACAGCAGCCAGGTAGGAAGGAAGACAGTTTACATAAACACCCTCACAGACATCCCACACACCACTAGGAGGCAGCACCCAACCGAAGCCCGGAACTCTAGGCGGGCAAGGGGTGGTGGGTTTAGAGGACAATGGGTGGGACAGCATGTAGGTCACGTGACAGAAGGTAGATATAGAGGAAGAGGAGGAGGAAGGAGTTAGTAGGCCGAGGTAGGCTGAGAAGCAAAGACAGAGGCACACGTTCTGGAGGAGTGGGGCTGATGGAGTTGCAGAATCCAAAGCGCCAGAGAAACCATGGAGAGAAAGCACATCCATAGCCAGCACCCCAGGAGTGTGAGGAAAGAGAGGAATCCTAGGACAGGAACATGGAGCTTTCATAGAAATACATGGAGCTGACATGCTTCTTTCCGGAAAGTCGGTAGCTGTGCTGGGTGACGTGATGTGAGACCGAGCTTCTCGCATCGCTCTCACGAGTTGAACCCCGGCCTTGGAGAAAACCTTGCAGCTGACATATTGGCACCCCAAGTCATGGTTGTGCCAAGATGGTGGCCACTGGTGGGCTATGCAGTTGAAGGGGCACACTGCACAGTACCGTCATGGTGCCACATTCTGCTACTGTCTTCTTCACGGCCTCCACCGCCGCCAGTGTTGCTGCGTCACCGCCTCAGAGCCCACCCATTGTGCTATCAAATCCCTTCTAAGTGCACATGTGCCTGCCATGTTTATACACCTGGTCTACTACTGCACATGACAGGGTGAACAAATATAACGTCGGTGTCAGTCACAAGCCTGCCCATCCTCACTTCAATGACCTCAAAATAAATAATTCCACTGCCACACGAACCCACCCCCAGAGCCACAGAACCTGCCCCCATCATAACATAAACAAGGATGCCACCACCAAACGAGCCCACCCACAGCCTCACAGAGCCCACTCCCATAACGTCACTACCATCCTCACACACTACTTCGCCACCGCAACACGAGCCCGCCGCAGTACAACAGAGTCAGCCCCCATCATGATGTCAACAAGGACGCCACCGCCAAATAAGCACGCCAACACAGCCCCACAGAGCCCACCCCATTGTGTCACCGCCATCCTCACACACTACTACACCCCGGTCACACAAGCCCACCCTCAGCACAACAGAGTCAGTCCCAATCGTGATGTCAACAAGTACACCACTGCCGCATGAGCCTGCCCCCACTCCACAGAGCCCGCCCCCAACTGATATGGTAGCATTAGGTCCCCATCTAGCTTCTATATAATATGGATATCATATTTTTCTTCATCCCTTGGTGAATATAGAGGAAGAGGAGGAGGAAGGAGTTAGTAGGCCGAGGTAGGCTGAGAAGCAAAGACAGAGGCACACGTTCTGGATGAGTGGGGCTGATGGAGTTGCAGAATCCAAAGCGCCAGAGAAACCATGGAGAGAAAGCACATCCATAGCCAGCACCCCAGAAGTGTGAGGAAAGAGAGGAATCCTAGGAATACAACTGAAACGACCAATTACCGGTGGAGTATCCTTCCGTATTGAAACCAGAGTCACACGGGTCAGGAGGGAGCCTGATAGTGCCTTGCGGGAGAGGACTATTGGAGGCAAGGCAGACTGCAGAGAGTCAGCTCTGACGGGGACCGAAGATCTACCCGGTATCCCCAGATTCACCGACGGGGAGCTCCAATTCTAGGTTGGAGTTCCTGCCTAAAGGACAGACAGCTCAGTGGCGACCATGAGGACCCACAGGGGTCCGAGCTACCGCTACGCTGTCCGGAGACACACACAGAGACAGAGAACAAAGCCTGGAAAGGACAATAGAGAGAGTGAGGAGTCACAGAGTAACAACCTGGCTGCAGGGAGTTTAAAGGAACCCGGAGTGGAAAGTCTGTAACCCGTGTAAGAAGTGAACTGTAACTGGAACTGTTGTACTAACAGAACTGCACAGTAAACGCGGTGAACCCTGCTTCTGACTCCCTTGTATGATTATCTGCAAACAGAACTTTATGATACCATTGCTCCCTTGCCTGTGACTAACTTCTTCCAGCAGGACAGCAGAAAGGTCCCACCTGGAGAGCCACAGCCTGTCAGCTCTGTACACTGGCTGGAAGAAGGCTGCAGCAACAGGAGAGTAAGTGAACTGCACCTATTACAACACTCCATCATACACTTTAACTATCACTGCCCCGGGGAACCCAGCTCTACCCGCGGAGAGCTATTCCATCTATAGCTGCCTAACATCATCCCCGGATGTTCTGCAGCAGCGGTGGTCCCATCATTGACCACACACCGTGGGTGGCATCACGACAGACTCTAATCCATTGTACATATCACCTTTTATTTGTGTGGGCCCAGGACATGGTCCGGACCAGGAACTCCGTGACATCCCCAGCAGCGACCCGGTCCGGTACCGAGTACCCCGTCCCAGTGGGCTCCACAACCTGGCGTCCAAAAGAACAGGACCCTGTGTGCCTAAATAATGTGTTCTGGACTTTTCCCGCCAAATCTGGGCTTAATGGCGGCCATAGAAGCCTGAGACCATGTGCAGAGAAGGCGTGCCCAGACCCCCCATCGTGGGCCGACCCGGTCCAAAGCGGGAAAAGAAAGACCAGCCCTGGCTTCCATTAACTCTGGGGGAGCCAGCCACCAATCCCAAAGAGGAGCCTCCGCCCCTAAATCCACCTACCAATGAGAAGTTGGCAGGAGCAGAACAGGAAATCGTCACCTGGAAGAGGCTGGACAAAGACCCAGAAGAGAAAGAGTCACCATCAGGATCTGAGTACACGAGGACGGAAGAAGAGGACGCCCAGGAGAGTGCTGTAGCCGAAAGACCCGAAGTGATCCCGGAGGGCCCACAGAGTGCAATCGTGGAGGAACCCGGCCAGGGAGAGACCAACAGTGATTGTAACAGCATGGCTGAAGGCGAAGAACGACGTCCCAAGATCCAAGATACCCGGAGAGGTGTGCTGCGACTGCTGCCTTTACAGATGACCCGGGCTCAAGCGGAGCAGAGGACCCGGATTCATGTAGACAAACGCCAGAACTTTCAAATCTTGTCTGCGCAACTCGGCTAGGTTGGCGCCTCTAACAGTCACACGGAGCGCGAGAAGATATGCTGCACTTACACCCTGGTTGATTTATCCACCCCCAGAGCTGCACCGTGTCCTGCAGTGAGGAAGATCGACCCTACTTGGAGCCCTGGAGGAGAGATGGTTGTCCCTGCCGGAGCCCCTGATACCTGCACCGACGACTATAGAGATGAGTGGGGAACAACTCCGTTGCTGGTGGGAGAAAGATAAGAACTGTGATGATATGACGGGATTTCTTGGTGACCCGGATGACCCAGTAGGCGCTGCAGAAGTGATAACGGGGAAGAATATATAAAACGTTGTGTACGAAAGTGGGAAAAAGAAGAGGTAGAGCGGCAGGTGCACAAACAAATTGTAATAGCCCGTACCAAAGAGGCCAAAGCCATAGCTAGATGCGATACCAGTGAAAGAGTGTTCCCAGTATATTGTAGTGTCTGTACAATGTGCCCAGTACATTGTAGTGTTGTACATTGTGCCCAGTACATTGTAGTGTCTGTACATTGTGCCCAGTACATTGTAGTGTCTGTACATTGTGCCCAGTACATTGTAGTGTTGTACATTGTGCCCAGTACATTGTAGTGTCTGTACATTGTGCCCAGTGCATTGCAGTGTCTGTACATTGTGCCCAGTACATTGTATGTGTCTGTACATTGTGCCCAGTACATTGTAGTGTCTGTACATTGTGCCCAGTGGCACTGTAGTGTCTGTACATTGTGCCCAGTACACTGTAGTGTCTGTACATTGTGCCCAGTACACTGTAGGTTCAATTGCTAGACGCGTACCAGTGAAAAAGTGTGCCCAGTGCATTGTAGTGTCTGTACATTGTGCCCAGTACATTGTGGTGTCTGTACATTGTGCCCAGTACATTGTAGTGTCTGTACATTGTGTCCAGTACATTGTAGTGTCTGTACATTGTGTCCAGTACATTGCAGTGTCTATACATTGAGCCCAGTACACTGTAGTGTCTGTACATTGTGCCCAGTACATTGTAGTGTCTGTACATTGTGTCCAGTACATTGTAGTGTCTGTACATTGTGTCCAGTACATTGCAGTGTCTGTACATTGTGCCCAGTACATTGTAGTGTCTGTACATTGTGCCCAGTACATTGCAGTGTCTGTACATTGTGCCCAGTACACTGTAGTTCATAGCTAGATGCATTGATACAGTTGAAAGAGTGTGCCCAGTGCATTGTAGTGTCTGTACATTGTGCCCAGTACATTGTGTGTCTGTACATTGTGCCCAGTACATTGTAGTGTCTGTACATTGTACCCAGTGCATTGTAGTGTCTGTACATTGTGCCCAGTACATTGTAGTGTCTGTACATTATGCCCAGTACATTGTAGTGTCTGTACATTGTGCCCAGTACATTGTAGTGTCTGTACATTGTACCCAGTGCATTGTAGTGTCTGTACATTGTGCCCAGTACATTGTAGTTTCTGTACATTGTGTCCAGTACACTGTAGTGTCTGTACATTGTGTCCAGTACATTGTAGTGTCTGTACATTGTGCCCAGTACATTGTAGTGTCTGTACATTGTGCCCAGTACATTGTAGTGTCTGTACATTGTGCCCAGTATATTGTAGTGTCTGTACATTGTGCCCAGTACACTGTAGTGTTGTACATTGTGCCCAGTGCACTGTAGTGTCTGTACATTGTGCCCAGTACATTGTAGTGTCTGTACATTGTGCCCAGTACACTGTAGTGTCTGTACATTGTGCCCAGTACATTGTAGTGTCTGTACATTGTGCCCAGTACATTGTAGTGTCTGTACAATGTGCCCAGTATATTGTAGTGTCTGTACATTGTGTCCAGTACATTGTAGTGTTGTACATTGTGCCCAGTGCACTGTAGTGTCTGTACATTGTGCCCAGTACATTGTAGTGTCTGTACATTGTGCCCAGTACACTGTAGTGTCTGTACATTGTGCCCAGTACATTGTAGTGTCTGTACATTGTGCCCAGTACACTGTAGTGTCTGTACATTGTGCCCAGTACATTGTAGTGTCTGAACATTGTGCCCAGCACATTGTAGTGTCTGTACATTGTGCCCAGTGCACTGTATTGCCTGTACATTGTGCCCAGTACATTGTAGTGTCTGTACATTGTGCCCAGTACACTGTAGTGTCTGTATATTGTGCCCAGTACACTGTAGTCATAGCTAGGCGTGATGCCAGTGAAAGAGTGTGCCCAGTGCATTGTAGTGTCTGTACATTGTGCCCAGTACATTGTAGTGTCTGTACATTGTGCCCAGTATATTGTAGTGTCTGTACATTGTGCCCAGTACATTGTAGTGTCTGTACATTGTGCCCAGTATATTGTAGTGTCTGTACATTGTGCCCAGTACACTGTACTGTCTGTACATTGTGCCCAGTGCACTGTAGTGTCTGTACATTGTGCCCAGTATATTGTAGTGTCTGTACATTGTGCCCAGTATATTGTAGTGTCTGTACATTGTGCCCAGTATATTGTAGTGTCTGTACATTGTGCCCAGTACACTGTAGTGTCTGTACATTGTGCCCAGTACATTGTAGTGTCTGTACATTGTGCCCAGTATATTGTAGTGTCTGTACATTGTGCCCAGTACACTGTAGTGTCTGTACATTGTGCCCAGTACACTGTAGTCATAGCTAGGCGCGATGCCAGTGAAAGAGTGTGCCCAGTGCATTGTAGTGTCTGTACATTGTGCCCAGTGCATTGTAGTGTCTGTACATTGTGCCCAGTACATTGTAGTGTCTGTACATTGTGCCCAGTATATTGTAGTGTCTGTACATTGTGCCCAGTACATTGTAGTGTCTGTACATTGTGCCCAGTACATTGTAGTGTCTGTACATTGTGCCCAGTACATTGTAGTGTCTGTACATTGTGCCCAGTACATTGCAGTGTCTGTACATTGTGCCCAGTACATTGTAGTGTCTGTACATTGTACCCAGTGCATTGCAGTGTCTGTACATTGTGCCCAGTACATTGTAGTGTCTGTACATTGTACCCAGTGCACTGTAGTGTCTGTACATTGTGCCCAGTGCACTGTAGTGCCTGTATATTGTGCCCAGTACATTGTAGTGTCTGTACATTGTGCCCAGTATATTGTAGTGTCTGTACATTGTGCCCAGTACATTGTAGTGTCTGTACATTGTGCCCAGTGCACTGTAGTGCCTGTATATTGTGCCCAGTACATTGTAGTGTCTGTACATTGTGCCCAGTACATTGTAGTGTCTGTACATTGTGCCCAGTACAGTGTAGTGTCTGTACATTGTGCCCAGTACATTGTAGTGTCTGTACATTGTGCCCAGTGCATTGCAGTGTCTATACATTGCGCCCAGTACATTGTAGTGTCTGTACATTGTGCCCAGTACAGTGTAGTGTCTGTACATTGTGCCCAGTGCACTGTAGTGCCTGTATATTGTGCCCAGTACATTGCAGTGTCTATACATTGAGCCCAGTACACTGTAGTGTCTGTACATAGTGCCCAGTACACTGTAGTGTCTGTACATTGTGCCCAGTACACTGTAGTGTCTGTACATTGTGCCCAGTACATTGTAGTCTTCAAGGAGCCACCCCATCACTAGGTCCTTGCCTGGAGGGATATCTGGCTAGTCCTGTGTTTGAGACTCCTAAACGAGGCTCCACACACTCTATTTTCATATCAGTACCTTGTAGTGTCTCTACATTGTGCCCAGCTGATGCTTCTGGAGAAATACAGCAACATCTGCCCTCCTGCTTGCAAATGCTCCCCTCCTTCTCAACCCCACAATGTCTAGACCACAGTTAATGTCAACATACTTTGTATTGTTGTAGGAAGGAAGCCTGCTTAATTTACATGCTTTTCCGCTTTTACACCATAAATAGTATTTTATAGAAAATAACACAGTTTTTGCATTGCTGTATTCTGAGAGCTATAGTTTTATTATTTGTTCTCTGATGGAGCTTTATGGCGCTTGTTTTTTTGTTTTTTTGTGGGACAAGATGTTGTTTTTAGTGGTACCATTTTTATTTACATATGCCTTTTTGATCTCATTTTGTTCTACTTTTTTTGTAAGCTGCATGATGAAAATACATTGTTTTTCCAATGTTTTTTATTTTTTCTGTGTTGACTGATGGGGTTAGCTAGTGTAATAGCTTTATAGAGTTGTTTGTTACGGACATAGTGATACAAAATGTGTGTAGTTTTCTTTGTTTTTTGTTTGTATTTTACATAAATATTACTATTAATTGGATTTTTTTTTGTTCTTTATTATTTGCTTGTTTTATTCCATGTTTTTAAATGTTTTTCTTAGACCCTTTATGGAACATCACCATTTACAGCTCTGATTGCAGCTGGACTGTATGGCAATGATCGATCAGTGTCACAAGCCTCCGGATCACATGATTCCTGAGGCTTGGCGTCAGTTGACCGGATGTCGCCATGGCAATGTCGGGTCACTATGGCGATGATTGGACCCTCGCGATTACCTTACAGGGATCTGAATGGCAAGGACGCCGGGAAAAAGGTGCACAATCCCTCTCCTAATACCCTAACTGTGGTGATCAATACCTATCGCGGCATTTAGGGGATGAAACAGCCAGGGACGCACGGCGGTCATTACTAGCTGTGTAAGACTGCTCCAACTCAGCCGCCATGGACGGAGTGAGGTTGAGGAGGGCGGTCACGGGTGGATCATGCTGCCTCTCTGCATGTTGATGGGAGTCATGACATCACAATCATTCTCACTCAGGGATGGAGGGGGGTGTCACTGCCTCTTCTGAACTCCAGCCTATGGTAGCGGCTGTTGCAGTCCCTACCATATCTGGATCGTAACGATTCAGGCAATTTTATTGCCTGAATTATCAATATTGCTGTGATTGGCTACTCAGAATTGAACAGCCAATCACTGCGTTTGTAGTTGCCGGGTGCCCTTGGAGGTAAAGCTTACAGAATCAGCAGGCACTGGACTGTGATCCCCATTACTGCGGCTACAGAGCAACATTTTCACCTATAAGAACACCCAAAGTTGTTTAAAAAAGGCTTTATATGCTTAGGTGACTGACTGCACACACATACCTGGCTTCAGTCACAGGGGAGGCACATTTGCTTACTGTCACTCAAGTTCATTCATGATATTTTATGAATTTTGTCATGCCCCCTGCATTGTAATTGATCGACATCACTGCAGGACTTGTTGTGATGTCACAAACACATGACTGTAATATGTGGAGTTAAGCCCAAATGGTCTCACTTCAGTCCTGCCTAGCTCTGCCTATTACAGTCACATGGTCGTGACATTACCACAGGTCCTTCACCACCAGCAGGACCTTCAGTGATGGATATCAATATATTACACTGCAGGGGGCATTACTACATTTAATAACCTGCATGACAGAAGTGGATTGACGTGATTGATTCCTGTTGAAGTCTCCACCCCAATGACTGAACGCATAATAAAAAGATGAATGTTCCGCACAACCTGGTGGGACATTAGCAGGTGTATAGGTATACAGTAATGGGTACTTTCAGTGTTACAAGTGATAAGTGGCAATTAGCGGTGGTTGCTAAAGATAAACGGTACTCACCAATTTGACCTAAAACGAGTGGATGATCCTTCCACCAAGCGGTAATGTCCTTCTGTACCTGCCTGGATATTATGGATCTTTAATAAAGAACTCGTTTGAGGCCAAATTGGTGAGTACCGCCTATTCCTTACTTACCCTGTAGCACCGTGATGACCGAACGCTATTGGACATGACGGGTTCCCTTCAAGAAAGCTGACTCAATACAGCGATCAGATTATCTATAGTGATCGGTAAATGGTGATTATTTTTCTCTATTAAATGCATAAAAAATGTAATAATAATGTAACGATGAGGCTGGAAAAGTGCTCGATTTTCCCATTAATTTGTATTATACTCTGTATATGATTGGAGCCTGTCTGAGCATCCGACCTGCTCGATTTGGGTACCGAGCACCTGAACATGGTAGTGCTCGCTCATCACTAATACTCATGTTATATGCTCAGGTATCATGGAGTATATATGTATACTCACCCACCCAGCATACACATGGGACAAATGTGCACACAGCCCACAAACACACAATACAGATACACACCGTGCACACAACTTACTTTATGCAGTAAATCTCAGCAGCTGCAGACTCCGCACACAGCACACGTCCTCCGCACACTGTCTGTCCTCGTCACACTGTCTGTCCTCAGCACAAAGCACATTGACTGATGTGTGAGGAGGTGCAAGGAAGGTCGAGGAGGGGCTGGTGTTAAGGTGACACAGTGAAATATAATAAGAAGGAAAAGATATGTGAAGTGCAATAGGGTCTTATCAGGGTAAATGGGGGGGAAGCTGGGAGTGTGCTCACCTGGAGGGGTCAGGTGTGACACAACCACTATTTTACACAGCACTGGAATCCGATGGGCACTGTGCAAAATTTGGACCTTTCCCCTCCCCTCATGCGCATGTTTCTGCCCCCACCACACCGTGCATGTTTCCGCCCCCAACCCCCCATTCATGTTGATCAGATATATGGGCCTCATGTTGTGTTGTAAATAATGTAAAGACTTACAAATTGTCCCCTCTTCCTCTTCAAGATGTATTAATGTCCTCCATCCTGCTATATATGGTCCACCATCTTGAACATGGCACCTATCTTAGTATAAATATCCCACATCTTGGTATACATGCTCATGTTCCAAGACAGTCCTCAAATTATTATAATGCACCCCATAGTCCTCCATTAATAAGGTAGCTCACATAGTCCTTTCATCAGAGTAGCTCCAGGAACATTATGGCAGTAGTAGAGCAGTATGTCTCAGATACTACCAGGCCAATGGCTCTTCTCCCCCTAGCAAGGGGGTACGTCATAGTGCCGGCAAAGAACCTTGGGCTCGCAGTTGCCATAAGAGGTCATGCTCTTGAAAGGTCCACACCATCACATGCAAGTGATGATATCCCCATACCTTTTGGATTAAGGGGTCCTGGCAATCCATCTGTACTTGCCTTTTACTTGCAAAACCCCCGTTCGAGCATAGTCTCTAGCACACCGTTGCTCCATACGATGCTACAGTTCTCTTCACGGTTCATGCTATCCCACTGTGTAAAGAATAAGGGCTATATTTCGGCATATTAGTCAACCATAATCCCGATATTCCTATAGCTTCCTTTTTGTTCAGGTTGGCATTCTCGACCCCTCACTTCAAGGAATAAAGTTCCCTCCTTTTGCTCCTGGGTCTGTTAAGTAACTTTGGACCACAATATCCTCTTCCTAGCCAAATGGTCTCCTGACAAAGGAATGAGGTATACAATCTGTGAGTGGCCACAGAGGGCAGGAGGGCCATTGTCCCAGCTCGTTAATCAGGGGAGGAGAGTCCAAGACCACCCAGAGGTGGAACAGAGCAATTTGGGAGTGGCCATCTAGGGTATAACACTGTGGCCCTACCCCTCACTCTTCATATTACTGTGAAGAGGACCCCATTACATCATGTGTCAGAGTATACTCAAGGGAACTTACCTCTTTGTGACCACGTCAGCAAAGAAACCAGTAACTGAACTACATTTGTCTGTGTATATCATCTGACTGTCACATCTCTAGTATCTGCTGTGAGGCACAGCCGACATGGTCCCATGGCCAGGGTGCATCACATGGGTTGTCGGCTTAGGAACCTGTGCACATGATCCGGTTTTACTGTGAGCTAACAGCTGAGAGTGAGTGCTGTAATCCTGTCCGGTACACAGTGTGTTAATAGCTGTAGGAATCATGAGACCAATGAGCGGCTGAGAGAGCAATGTGTACTGATTGTATAGCAGCCCAGGTGGGTGTGTCAGTGTGGGTGTGGCAGCTACGATAAGAGCTAGCCCAGGTGTCTGTGTGAATCAGATCAGATGAGACCAGACAAGAGACCAGAGAGACTGCAGCCTAGAGATGCATGGGAAGCAGAGCAGTCCTGAGCTCTGTGATGTAAGGACGTGAAGGGAGCCCGCCAGCTCCATACCAGTGGCCGGGAACAGGGCGTTATGGTTCCTAGAGTGGGGAAGCCGTGGCTGAACCAGGTGGATGCTGGTCTGGACGTGTGGCGAGACACACCTAATAATGGGCGGCTTCTCTTTGTAAGATCTCGACGCAGTCTGGATTGAAGTATGGGGACTCTGGCGGTGGTATATAGGCGGTGGTATATAGGTGGCGCAGAAGTGGACATCGGACTGAGAGGTGAGGATGGAGCTGCTGATTCCTATGTGGCTGCCTCCTCTCTTCACTGGTTTGATGTACTGGTGGAGCTCCTCTTTACACCAGGTCAATATTCCTCCTGAGCCCCGGCCCTGTTTGATGTTTTTATTTTTTAGGGCAGGGACAGAGATTTCCCAGTATCCGATAGGCACCAGGAATTCATTTTCGGCTCTGGTCCATGTTTGCAGGAGGATCTGAATGTCTAGATTTTTTAGTCTTTGTATAAAATCAGGGTCATTTGTTTTACATCCAAAGGTCGAGGTGTTGAGACCCTGAATATTCCAGCTACAGATTGCAAGTGAAGTTATTTTTCTATATATCTTGTGTGAGTATGAGTAATGAGTATGGCTGTGTGTATATACCTTGTAATGAGTATGGCTGTGTGTATATACCTTGTAATGAGTATGGCTGTGTATATACAGTTGTGGCCAAAAGTATTGACACCCCTGCAATTCTGTCAGATAATCCTCAGTTTCTTCCTGAAAATGATTGCAATCACAAATTCTTTGCTATTATTATCTTCATTTAATTTGTCTTTAATGAAAAAACACAAAAAGAATTGTCCTAAAGCCAAATTGGATCTAATTCCACCAAACATAAAAAAGGGGGTGGACAAAAGTATTGGACTGTTAGAAAAATCATGTGATGCTTCTGTAATTAGTGTAATTAACAGCACCTGTAACTTACCTGTGGCACCTAACAAGTGTTGGCAATAACTAAATCACACCTGCAGCCAGTTGACATGGATTAAAGTTGACTCAACCTCTGTCCTGTGTCCTTGTGCGTACCACATTGAGCATGGAGAAAAGAAAGAAGACCAAAGAACTGTCTGAGGACTTGAGAAACCAAATTGTGAGGAAGCATGAGCAATCTCAAGGCTACAAGTCCATCTCCAAAGACCTGAATGTTCTTGTGTCTACTGTGCACAGTGTCATCAAGAAGTGTAAAGCCTATGGCACTGTGGCTAACCTCCCTAGATGTGAACGGAAAAGAAAAATTGATGAGAGATTTCAATGCAAGATTGTGCGGATGGTGGATAAAGCACCTCGACTAACATCCAAACAAGTTCAAGCTGCCCTGCAGTCCGAGGGTACAACAGTGTCACCCCGTACTATCCGTCAGCATCTGAATGAAAAGGGACTGTGTATGGTAGGAGACCCAGGAAGACCCCACTTCTTACCCCGAGACATAAAAAAGCCAGGCTGGAGTTTGCCAAAACTTACCTGAGAAAGCCTACAATTTTTGGAAGAATGTTCTCTGGTAAGATGAGACAAAAGTAGAGCTTTATGGGCAAAGGCATCAACATAGAGTTTACAGGAGAAAAAAAGAGGCATTCAAAGAACAGAACACGCTTCCTACAGTCAGACATGGCGGAGGCTCCCTGATGGTTTGGGGTTGCTTTACTGCCTCTGGCACTGGACTGCTTGACCGTGTGCATGGCATTATGAAGTCTGAAGACTACCAACACATTGTGCAGCATAATGTAGGGCCCAGTGTGAGAAAGCTGGCTCTCCCTCAGAGGTCATGGGTCTTCCAGCAGGACAATGACCCAAAACACACTTCAAAAAGCACTAGAAAATGGATTGAGAGAAAGCACTGGAGACTTCTAAGGTGGCAGCAATGAATCCAGACCTGAATCCCATAGATCACCTGTGGAGAGATCTAACAATGGCAGTTTGGAGAAGGCACCTTCACATATCAGGGACCTGGAGCAGTTTGCCAAAGAAGAATGGTGTAAAATTCCAGCAGAGCATTGTAAGAAACTCATTGATGGTTACCGGAAGCGGCTGATCGCAGTTATTTTGGCTAAAGGTTGTGCAACCAAGTATTAGGCTGAGGGTGCCAATACTTTTGTCTGGTCCATTTTTGGAGTTTTGTGTGAAATGATCAATGTTTTGCTTTTTGCTTCATTCTCTTTTGTGTTTTTTCATTGAAGACAAATTAAATGAAGATAATAATACCAAAGAATTTGTGATTGCAATCATTTTCAGGAAGAAACTGAGGATTATCTGACAGAATTGCAGGGGTGTCAATACTTTTGGCCACAACTGTACCTTGTAATGAGTATGGCTGTGTATATACCTTGTAATGAGTATGGCTGTGTATATACCTTGTAATGAGTGTGGCTGTGTATATACCTTGTAATGAGTATGGCTGTGTATATACCTTGTAATGAGTATGGCTGTGTATATACCTTGTAATGAGTGTGGCTGTGTATATACCTTGTAATGAGTATGGCTGTGTATATACCTTGTAATGAGTATGGCTGTGTATATACCTTGTAATGAGTATGGCTGTGTGTATACCTTGTAATGAGTATGGCTGTGTGTATATACCTTGTAATGAGTATGGCTGTGTATGTATCTTGTAATGAGTATGGCTGTGTGTATACCTTGTAATGAGTATGGCTGTGTGTATATACCTTGTAATGAGTATGGTTGTGTATATACCTTGTAATGAGTATGGCTGTGTGTATACCTTGTAATGAGTATGGCTGTGTGTATATACCTTGTAATGAGTATGGCTGTGTATATACCTTATAATGAGTATGGCTGTGTGTATACCTTGTAATGAGTATGGCTGTGTGTATACCTTATAATGAGTATGGCTGTGTGTATATACCTTGTAATGAGTATGGTTGTGTATATACCTTATAATGAGTATGGCTGTGTGTATATACCTTGTAATGAGTATGGCTGTGTATATACCTTGTAATGAGTATGGCTGTGTATGTATCATGTAATGAGTATGGCTGTGTGTATACCTTATAATGAGTATGGCTGTGTGTATATGCCTTGTAATGAGTATGGCTGTGTGTATACCTTGTAATGAGTATGGCTGTGTATATACCTTGTAATGAGTATGGTTGTGTATATACCTTGTAATGAGTATGGTTGTGTATATACCTTGTAATGAGTATGGCTGTGTGTATACCTTGTAATGAGTATGGCTGTGTATATACCTTGTAATGAGTATGGCTGTGTGTATACCTTGTAATGAGTATGGTTGTGTATATACCTTGTAATGAGTATGGCTGTGTGTATATACCTTGTAATGAGTATGGCTGTGTGTATACCTTGTAATGAGTATGGCTGTGTATATACCTTGTAATGAGTATGGTTGTGTATATACCTTGTAATGAGTATGGCTGTGTGTATATACCTTGTAATGAGTATGGCTGTGTATATACCTTGTAATGAGTATGGCTGTGTAGGACACACTGGATTTCTGACTGTTTTGTAGAGGTGCTTGGTTCCATCCAGTCACATTAGTCTCCTGCACTGTGCGTTGAGCAGGGTATTTATCTCATCCATATTCATAGACTGTGAGCCCTCGCGGACAGGATCTTCTCCCCTCTTGTATCTGTACAACCAAATTGTCCACATTTATTTTACTTGTCCTAGTTTGCCCTTTTAGCATGTAAAGCGCCATGGAATTTAATGTGCCATATAAATAAATAATAATAATAATAATAATCTCTGCTCTGCATGTGTCTGTGTGGGGTCGGTGGTCTCCTCCTCTGATGGTCTGATTTTGGATGAGGAGCTTTGTTTCCAGCTTCCGGAGGTAGGATTGGGTTTTCTGCCTTTTCATTGTCAGGGGTCTTTCAGTGTGATTATGGTCACTGTTGAGTCCGGGCCTGGGGTCTGTGTTTAGTACGATGTCTTTCAGCTCTTTGGCCAGGAGGGTGACCCCTTGTGTGTTGAGGTGTTTATTATCATACAGGTGATGGTGGTTTATGGAGAGGTGTTGTGCCAGGGTCACGTTTGGTACAGTCTTGATCCTTTTGGTCAGTTCCATATTGATGGTTTGGGTGCTTTGCTTGGGTAGATCCTTTGTCGGGAGCAGAGATGACAGAATGATTTTCCTGTCTGGGAATTCTAGTTTTGCCGTCTTTGCCAGTTGGGTCAGTTGTCCTGTGATCTGCTGGTGCTGGTCTGGCAGATTGTCTGTACCCGTGTGTATAATAATATGGTTTGGGTTGGTAAATCATAGATTATTGATGACCTCTGTCACCTGTTCAATAGTTGCACAGCGGATTTTACTGACCCATTTTCCTGGGAATAGCCGTTGTGCATTTGGGTACTTCCCATTAGAGATGAGCGAGTACTAAAATGCTCGGGTGCTCGATGTTCTGGCCGAGCATCCCAAGATACTCGTGTACTCGGCCAGAGCACCGAGCCCAATGTAAGTCAATGAGTGACAGGCTCTGCCCACAGACTTCCGGTTATAAAACGAGTGTTTCTGGGAAAGGGCGGGAGGGGGGGCTTTTTCAAATCGCCACAGCATACAACACCTTGCTGTGCCCCCCAGAGGGATCCTAACAATCAATCTGCTCTCTGTGAGGTGCAGCTCACTGTGTGCACTGAAGGGAGCAGCGTATTTGTGTCAGATCGATAATTATTAGCGAGGAGTCTGAGCATCTCGGCGGTAATCGGTGCTCGCCGAGCATTCCGAGTACCGGGATACTCGTGCGAGTAATGAGTAGCGCCGAGCATACTCGCTCATCCCTACTTCCCATATGAGTCCATTATTCGGACTCATCAGTGTTTTGTGATGTCTTGGGTGGGTGACGGTGATGTTGTTGGGCGTCTTTGGTTTTTCTGGTTGTTGGTTCTCTTCTCTCTTCCATCTCTCTGGTTTCTGGTTCACTTTTATGGGTTTCAGGATCATTCATGTTGTTGGTTATTGTTGTATTGTTATTTGGTATCTCCACATTCTGGTCAGTGGTGATTCTCTTGATGAAATAGGTCAACTATTTTTCCCTGTGTTTTTTTTGTTTTCTTTCCCAGCATTCTTCCTATTCTGTTACATTTAGGGCTTGGGAGGTTTCCACATATACTGGTAGTCTGGATTATTTCTTCCATCTTCCCTGTATGACGGTGTGAACACGTTCTTAGTCCTGTGTCTCACCCTTCTTGTGCACACTTCATTTATAGTTATTCGTGTTTTTGTTACTTTGTGTTACTTGACGATGTAGTTAAGGACACCCAGGGTCACCCAACGTTAAGTGGGGGCGCCATTGCATAATCTTAGGATACTAACCTCTACAGTCAGGAAGGGACAAATCAGGGTCTGATTTCAGGCTTCTGCTAATTTGAATAGGGACCTGTAGATTGCAGGTTTAACATCTCCTCTGACTTGTTCATCCTCTACTGAGTGGTAACACCCAGTCATAACATTAATAGCAGCCCATTTAGTGTGTTCTAGGGTATCTGTATGGATCTGGATAGCACCTTGGCCACACAACTACAGGTCTTGTTTCTTGTGGTTGCAAAATTTCACTTCAGTGGATGGCGAGCGTGGAACTCACTAGCCTCCAGTTACTAGGCTTTGTATCCCTGATGTCAGGGTTAGTGGTAAGTGGGCATGGGAATGGAAAGCAAGATGGATAAAATGGGCAAGGCAAACTGAGTGACTAATCTAGCCCTTGACTGGGGTCCCTGGTTAATCGTGTACCCAGAGGTACCTCTGATGGTGAGAAGGTCTGGGCCCCAAACTTTTCCCTGCTCCTCACCAGCCCTGTGCTACAACCCCTCACCTACACCCATCACTGACTGAGAAAACAGCAACTTCTTCAGGAAAAGCAGCAAGAAGCTTCAGCAGATGCACCGACATCTTCTCAGCTCACAGGTCAAGGCACAGTGAACTCTATCATCGATATCACCTGGTAGAAGAGGGAACACTGCAGAGCACTGGACACACAGCTGAGCACTGGTCACACAGCTGAGCACTGGACACAGCAGAGCACTGGACAGCAGAGCACTGGACACACAGCTGAGCACTAGACACACAGCAGAGCACTGGACATACTCTGCAGAGCACTGGTCACACTGCAGAGCACTGGTCACACTGCAGAGCACTGCACACACTGCAGAGCACTTAACACACAGCAGAGCACTGGACATACTGTGCAGAGAGCTGGACACACTGTGCAGAGAGCTGGACACACAGCAGAGCACTGGACACAGCAGAGCACTGGACACAGCTGAGCACTGGACACACAGCAGAGCACTGGACATACTGTGCAGAGAGCTGGACATACAGCAGAGCACTGGACACAGCAGAGCACTGGGCACACAGCAGAGCACTGGACACACAGCAGATCACTGGACACAGCAGAGCACTGGACACAGCAGTGTATTGGACATACTCTGCAGAGCACTGGACAACTCTGCAGAGCACTGGACACACTGCAGAGCACTGCACACACTGCAGAGCACTGGACATACTCTGCAGAGCACTGGACAATGCAGAGCACTGGACACACAGCAGAGCATTAGACATATTCCACAGAGCCCTGAACACACAGCAGAGTACTGGACATACTCTGCAGAGCACTGGACACACTGCAGAGCACTGCACACACTGAAGAGCACTGCACACACTGCAGAGCACTGGACACACTGCAGAGCACTGGACATACTGTGCAGAGAGTTGGACACACAGCAGAGCACTGGACACAGCAGAGCACTGGACACACAGCAGAGCACTGGTCACAGCAGAGCACTGGACACAGCATTGTATTGGACACAGCAGAGCACTGGACATACTGTGCAGAGCACTGGACACACTGCAGAGCACTGGACACAGCAGTGTATTGGACACACAGCAGAGCACTGGACACACTGCAGAGCACTGGCCATACTCTGCAGAGCACTGGACACTGCAGAGCACTGGACACACTGCAGACCACGGGACTTACTGTGCAGAGCACTGGAATCACTGCTGAGCACTGGTCACAGCAGAGCACCTGACACAGCAGTGTATTGGACACAGCAAAGCACTGGACACACTGCTGAGCACTGGACACACAGCAGAGCACTGGCCAAACTCTGCAAAGCACTGGACACTGCAGAGCACTGGACACACAGCTGAGTACTGGACACACAGCTGAGTACTGGACACACTGCTGAGCACTGGACACACAGCAGAGCACTGGACATATTGTGAAGAGCACTGGACACACTGCAGAGCACTGGACATACTGTGAAGAGCACTGGATACACTGCAGAGCACTGGTCACACTGCAGAGCACTGGACACACTGCAGATCACTGGACACAGCAGAGCACTGAACACAGCAGAGCACTTGACACAGCAGAGCACTGGACACAGCAGAGCACTGGACACTGCAGAGCACTTGACACTGCAGAGCACTGGACACAGCTAAGCACTGGACACAGCAAAGCACTGGACTCACAGCAGAGCACTGGACATATTGTGAAGAGTACTGGACACACTGCTGAGCACTGGACACACAGCAGAGCACTGGACAAATTGTGAAGAGCACTGGACACACTGCAGAGCACTGGACATACTGGGAAGAGCACTGGATACACTGCAGAGCACTGGTCACACTGCAGAGCACTGGACACACTGCAGAGCACTGGACACAGCAGAGTACTGGACACAGCAGAGCACTGGACACAGCAGAGCACTGAACACAGCAGAGCACTGGACACTGCAGAACACTGGACACTGCAGAGCACTGGACACAGCAAAGCACTGGACTCACAGCAGAGCACTGGACACAGCAGAACACTAGGCACACAACAGGGCACTGGACACAGCAGAGCACAGGACATACTCTGCAGAGCACTGGTGTCCCTTCTGCTGTGGGCCCCTGGGTGCTGTGTATTTGTTCCTGACATGGGGGCCCCCTGTGTGCTGCACCCCCCACTCTCCCTATGCTCTCCCACCGCACTCCCTCCTAACCTGTGTGGCAGATGCGATATCACCACAATGCCCGTCTGCTCTGAGCTTGGAGCAGAACTCTATGATGTCCTTCAGGAAGTGCTGGAGATTATAGAGATCAGGTCCCAGCTCAGTGCAGATGGGCATTGTGGTGATATTGCGTCTGCCACACAGGTTAGGAGGCAGTGAGGAAGGAGAGCGGAGAGAGAGTGGGGGGGGGGGTGTAGCACCCAGGGTGCTCATGGGGGCCAACTGTCAGGGGCACATACTCAGCACCCAGGGGCTCACAGCCATCAGAGGATACACGGCAGGGGATGCTATCCTGCGGCAGATGGCGTGGGCCCCCCCAGGCACTTCAGGGCCCCGATACTTGCCCGGGTGTGCCGGGTGTGGATGCCGGCCCTGGCCTAGTGACTGATACTGTGCTTGGCAGCATGTCCTTCTGGGAAGCAGCTCCTGCTGCCTTCCCCAGAATCTTTCTCTTCATTCTTCTCTGTCTTACTAACCTAACTCCTCCCTCCAACCAGAGGATGTGTCACAGTCTAAAACAGGCCTTTCAGTGCTCAGCTGCGTAGTTGGATTTCAAGTTGTGTTGGATGCTTCAGACTTCCAGCAGAGGGAGCTCCAATTCTCTTCAGACATAGCATTACAATTAATGTAGAAGAAATACCATTTGTAGCAGTCAAACCGCAGGGGCGCCACACATACACGTTTGGCCACTACTAATGAGCAAGGTCATCAGAATATCAGGTTAAATTTGCAGTATTAAGATGTCAAGTTTACCAAAATCAAAAGCTTTTCTAATCAAAATATCCTAACAGGACATGTTACATGTAAAGGCCCCGTTACACATAACGATGTCCCAGCGACCCGAGCAATGATCAGGGTCGCTGGGACATCGTTATCTGATCACTGGTGAGCTGTCACACTGTCAGATTCATCAGCGACCTGCGAGAATGCAGGTATCCAGGGTAAACATCAGGTAGTACATGTTACATGCAGCGACATCGTTACAAGGTCGCTGCAACTTCACCAAACCGGTGACATTGCAACGATATCGTTAGCAATATTGTTGCGTGTAATGGGGCCTTACCATCGGAGCCTTCTTCAATTCTTGCATTGATTGAACTTGTAAGTTTTTGAGGAGTTTCTGGTTGATTTTCTTTGTAGGATGTCACAGTCGCCTCCATTGCTGCTGTTCTGTTGACATGAACGGCCTCCAGCCTCATAGATATTGTGCTTATCAATAGGGTTGAGGTCAGGGGAGATCGGTGACCGTACTGTGGGTCTTCTTCTTTGCCCACAGAGGCCAATGATTAGGAAGTCTTCTTTTGCAGCATGAACATTACACTGTGTTCCAAATTATTATGCAAATGTTCTTTTTCTCTGATTTTCCTGAATGTTGGGGGCGGATGACAGTCAGTGCAATAAAAGTCACCATCCGTTAGAGGATACATCGGATTTTATTGAAGAAACCTCCCAATGATAACAGTATAATCTTCTCTAAATGCCCTGTTCCACATTATTTGGCACAGGAGAGTTTCTAAACATTTGATGTGTTTGAAAGAAGTGAAAATGCTGATTTGTTGAATTTGCAGCATTAGGAGGTCACATTCACTGAAATAAAAAGCTATTTACCTCCAAAACATCCTAACAGGCCAAGTTACATGGTAACACAGGAACCCTTCTTTGATGTCACCTTCACAATTCTTGCATCCATTGAACTTGTGAGTTTCTGGAGAGTTTCTGCTTGTATTTCTTTGCATGATGTCAGAATCGCCTCCCAGAGCTGCTGTTTGGATGTGAACTGCCTCCCACCCTCATAGATCTTTTCCTTGATTATACTGCAAAGGTTCTCTACAGGGTTGAGGTCAGGGGAAGATGGTGGCCACACCATGAGTTTATCTCCTTTTATGCCCATAGCAGCCAATGACACAGAGGTATTCTTTGCAGCATGAGATGGGGCATTGTCCTGCATGAAGATGATTTTGCTCCTGAAGGCACATTTTTGCTTTTTGTACCATGGAAGAAAGTTCTCAGTTGGAAACTCTATATACTTTGCAGAGATCATTTTCACACCTTCAGGAACCTTAAAGGGGCCTACCAGCTGTTTCCCAATGATTCCAGCCCAAAACATGACTCCTCCACCTACTTGCTGACGTCGCAGCCTTGTTGGGACATGGTGGCATCCACCAACCATCCACTACTCCATCCATCTGGACCTTCCAGGGTTGCTCGGCACTCATCAGTAATAATTAGTCTTCATGTATGTCTGGGCCCACTGCAACTGTTTCTGCTTGTGAGCACTGTTTAGGGGTGGCTGAATAGTAGGTTTATGCCCCACAGCAGCCTCTGAAGGATCCTACACCTTGAGGTTGGAGGGACTCCAGAGGCTCCAGCAGCTTCACATATCTGGTTGCTGGTTTGTAAGGTCTTTTTTAGCAGCTGCTCTCTTAATCCGATGAACTTGTCATGTAGAAACCTTCCTCATTCTGCCTTTATCTGCACGAACACGTCTGTGCTCAGAATCAGCCACAAATCTCTTCACAATACGATGATCACACTTACATTTTCCTGCAATATCTAATTTTTCTTCCCTTGTCCAAGGCATTGCACTATTTGTTACTTTTTGGCAGCAGAGACATCCTTTTTCTTTCCCATGTTACTTGAAAACTGTGGCCTGCGTAATATTGTGGAACACCCAGTTTTCCCTTTATTGGGCTCACCTGCCAAACTAATGATCACAGGGATCTGAGATTGATTTCAATGATCCAAATAATCCTGATGGTGGGTTTACACACACCAATCATTGTATCCAATCTCTGAACCAATCTCTGGTTGCAGTGAAATCATGGATACATTGCTCCATGTTGTACACAGCCACAAAATGGAACTATGTGTCCATGATTTCACTGCAACCAGAGATTGGTTCAGAGATTGGATACAATGATTGGTGTGTGTAAACCCACCATGAGGGTACCTTTACTCGTCGCAATATTGCAGGCAATATCACTGGCAATTTGCTGGTTGCAGTGAAATCATGGACACATTGTTACATTTGTACACGGCAACAAAATAGAACAATGTGTCCATGATTTTGACATTCACTGAAAAAAACATAAACCCTATGACACTTAAAACCAATTCACATAATAATTTGGAACATGGTGTATTTTGCTATGGATGGCTCGGTTCCTTTTCTTGTACCATGAAGACAGTTGTCAGTCAAAGTCCATATCTACGTATCGCACCTTTAGAGGCCATAATCATCAACATTAACAGAAATAAGCACATGAACTAGATCCCTCTGTGTGTAATGACTCTATATAATAGCGTGGTCACTTTATGTATTGAATTACTGATATAAATGATCTTTTTGATGATTTTCTAATTCATTGAGATGCTCCTGTATATATGATAGGGCAATTGAATAATCAGTAGAAAAGTTATTATCCTGCCTTATAATAAATATCTGTTGCAATGTGAATCTGTGTAATATTAGGATCACATCTATTGTAGAGGAGCAAACATCATATCACAATGCCTCTCCACACACTGTACATATGGGTTATTGTGCCCCAGATACATAATACAATACAATTCCCTCATGTGACAGCAGAGCAGGATGACCCATCATTGTGTTATGTGCCTGTAAATCAAAGTCAGTGCTGCATGTGACCACAGAGGGCGCCGCACACTCCCTCCATCCACCGAGTTCACAATATGAGCTAATCCCTGGTTTTCTAGCAATTTTCCCCATACTATGTGCATGATCCCCCCATGTATGTTTCAACAAAGAACTTGGCTTCTTCATAAACACCCTGGTACTCTGCACCTGGATTGTTTCGCCAGAGAACTGAGCCTTTTCATAGGGGCTGATGTCCTCTGCCTGGACCGTGTCCTGGACTGTGTTTCTTTGATAAAATGTATATTGGGACACTCTAGGCTCAAGACAGATGTTTAGGTGCCAATATTAGACCCGCACAGAGCACAGCCGCCGGGGGCAGGGGCTTACATTTTGAGTCATGAACCTACTGAACATTTCTTATATCTTTTTTTTTTAGGAGTCCAGAGTGAAGCCATGTGATGATGTCACCGTGCTGCGACAAACACAGGACGTGAGTCCCAGCACGATGATGTCATCACATTCGTCTGCCCAGAACCAGCCGCTTTCTGCTGATGGTTCACTGAGATAAGGTGAGTGACTCACCGCGGCCGGCGGACTCCGGTTGATACAGGCGATTCTTCTCCTTCCTTGTCACGGGTGGACCGCGCCTGCCGGTAGTGGGCCCGGTGTAGTGCAGATCAAAATTTAAAGACGTCTTACGGGAACAGATTAAAGGGGGGATTTAATTTGTTTTCTTCGTGACGCCACCTATGAGTAGTTCGGTAAGGGCTACCGACGCTGCGGAACCTCCGGGGTGATGGACAGCAGCAAGATGTTACGCTCCCCACAGGCTGAGCGGTGATCCCCGGGGCTGGAGCTGCTCAAGATGTTGTGCGGCAGCTGCGGTTACCTTTAGTTAATGACGGACAGTTCATAAGGAGACACGGACACAGATAGTCTCTGCAACGGGTCTTTACTGTCACCAGCAGGCAGTACATGGCTTACAGTGGTTGAGTAGAAGACCGTGTGGACTCAGCAGTGATAGTGCTCCTCAGAGATCCGCAGTGTTCCTCCATTCTACCTAACTTGATTGTTGTGCCAGCGTCGCCCAGGAATACCAGGTCGGGTACGGGGAGGCTGCTTCAATGCCCTATCCATGATGTACGTTCTGGATGCTTTGGGGAGCCTTGGATCCCTCAGTGGGTACACCGCTGGTTAGACGACTGGAAACTGGCTGGTGGTGGGGTGCTCCTATAAAGCTGCTCCTCCACGGGGCTGGTTCGCGTGGCAGAGGTGAACTGCTGCCAGCTTCGGTACCAGTGAACCGGCTGTGAGTTGTGGGCACGGGAGTCTTTTGGGAACCCGTGTAGAAATGCCCAATCCCGGTGGTTAAGGCCTCAGGTGCTGACACCCGACCGGTGACGGCCCAGGGGCCCGCACGAGGTGCGGAGCCCCCGCTCCTCTCCAAGTTCTAGTCTGCTCTCTCCAGGTTCTAGATTCTTTTCTTTCTACATCTAGATTATTGTGTGTTCTCTTACACTACCCTAACACTCCACCCCCTAGGACCTATGATTGGTCCTCTGTTCTAGGTGTTGTATGTTGGGTTGGATCTCAGAGTTAACTATTGCACTGCTTTGTCAGAGAATATTGCGGCTGCAATACTCCCTTGTGACGCACTCGTTGCGGGGCGCCACATGAGTATATCATGTCTATTCATTCAAAAGTATGTCTCGCACCCCGAGGACTGGGGTACTCAGAACCGGGCTCTGGCACCTTCTAGGGCTGTGGGGTGTCATGCTGACGTGTCCCTACTCCATGGTCCCTGTTTCGGCAATAAAAAGAGATGGATGAAAAAAGGGAAATAAAGTTTGTAAGATTAGTTCGTGACGCCACCCGTGGTTTGTGGTTAGTAAAGCCACCGCTGGTAATGGTGGGGTAGGGCTTGGTGTTCCCTAGAGTAGGTATAGGGGATGGGTTGTCTGGCCTCTGCGCTTCACCCTTCGGCAGTCTCACCTGCCAGCGCGCAGTAGGCAATGTGCTGCTCTGCAGGTGGGAGCTTGTCACCGGCGCGCAAACTAGAGTCTCTCACACACAGTTCTGAGTCTGTCCGTGTACTTTACTCACATTGGTACGGTTTCAGCAATACACAGCACACAACTGGCTCTGGTTACTGGTTCTGCAGCCGGGACAGTTCACTAAGGGCACCCCCTTTCTAGTCCTTTTGGGCCTTGCAGCAGGGCCATATCTAGGGGGGGCTGGCAGGGCATTTGCCCCAGGCGCAGCAGGCAGGAGGGCGCCATCGGGCCTCCTGCAGCACTGCCCGAGGCCTCTCCCCTGCTTCTCCATTGGGGCAGTATAAGGGACAAACATGGGAGTATGAGAGCAGTATCAGGAACAAAACATGGGGGGGATTATGGGGGCGGTATGAGGGACAAACATGGGAGTATGGGGGCAGTATGAGGAACAAAACATGGGGGGAATTATGGGGGCAGTATAAGGGACAAACATGGGAGAATGGGGGCAGTATGAGGAACAAACATAAGGGGAGTATGGGAGCAGTATAAGGGACAAACGTGGGGGAGTATAGGACAGTATGAGGAACAAACAGGTAGAGTATGGGGGAAGTATTAGGAATAAACAGGGGGGGAGTATGGGGCAGTATTAGGAACAAACATGGGGGAGTATGTTGGCAGTATGAGGAACAAACGGGGAGTATGGGGGCAGTTGTAGGAATAAACAGGGGTGGAGTATGGGGGCAGTATTAGGAACAAACATGGAAGCAGTATGAGGAACAAACATGGGGAGAGTATGGGAACAGTTTGAAGAACAAACGTGGGGGGTGAAGTGTGGGAGCCACATGAGGAACAAACGGGGGGAAGTATGGGGGCAGTATAATGGACAAACGTTGAGGGAGGGATGATAGGGGCTATATGAGGAACAAACATGGGGAGGGAGGATAGGGGCAGTATAAGGAACAAACATGAGGGGGAGTATGGGGGCTGTATGAGGAACAAATTGGTTGGGAGTAAGGGGGCTGTTTGAGGAGCAAACGTTTGTGGGCATGGGGGCTGTATGAGGAGCAAACGGGGGGATTGGGGCCGTGTGAGGAGCAAATGAGGGAGAGGGTGGAAGCTGTATAAGGAGCAAACAGGGGAGGGGAAAGGGGCTGTATGTGAAGCAAATGGGGGGAGAGGGTGTGGTCTGTATGAGGAGCAAATGGGGCAGGGAGAGAGGGGCTGTATGAGCAGCAAATAAGGGGAAGAGATTGGGGGGAGTGTATGTGGATGCAGCATAGAGCGCAAGCAGGGGGGATTTGAGAACACAGAAAACGGAGTGAGGGGTTGATAAGTATGGACACAGTATGGGGAGGACAGTATGGGAAGCAATGGGGTAAGTTTGAGGATCCAGTATTAATAGTGAGAGGGAGATGGCTGCTGAACAGTATGTGGAGTAAAGGGGGATGGGCGTGGATACAGTATAACGAGTGAGGAAGGGATGGCTGCCACACAGTATATCTAGTAAGAAGGATGTCTGCTGAGATAGCTGTAGACATAGTATGTGGAGTGAAGGAGATGTCTGCTGACACAGTATGTGGAGTGAGGGGGATGAATGTAGACACAGTATGTGTGTGAGATAGGTGTGAACACAGTATGTGGAGTGAGGGGGGATGAATGTAGACACAGTATGTGTGTGAGAGGGAGATAGGTGTGAACACAGTATGTGGAGTGAGGGGAGGGAAGTAGTGAAGAAACTTTAGGGCTTGATAAAAATGGAAGGGGGCACAGAATAGAGAGTGAGTAGTGTGGGGCTGTATGGAGAGGGGGCAGCATGTGGGGACAGTGTGAGGCCACAGCCAGGAGAGGGAGTGTGATGAGAGAGAACAGTATAAACAGTGGGCAGTATAGGAGGACACAGTGTGAGAGGACAGTGTGATCAGGGAGTTCACTATGGAAAGGAGGGGGCAGTGTGATGAGGGGAGGTGTGAAAGACTTGTACCAAAATAGGGATAGTGTGTAAATCATATTTTGTGCAGGGAACAGTGAGGAGGAGCAGTTATTTATTCCGGGGTCAGTGTAGGGCAGATATTTTTGCTTCGGAGAATTTTGATGATTCTGTTATTTTTAAGGGTATCATGCCAGGGTGGGATGAAGACCGGAAGAGATGGACGTCTCCAGAGACGAGCTGTGGATGTGAAAAGTCATTATGGCATCTGGACAAGATGAAGAAAAGAAAAAGGCGCCCCCGATCAGAGACAAGGTTATATAAAGGCTCCTGGATGTAAAAGATTGTAATACAGGAAATAGTATGGTCTGATGATGATTGAACAACTCCCAGCATCTCCTTACCATTGCTAAGGATATATTAGGAGTAGCAGGTTCATGCAACACAAATATGTATGGGTATGACCTGACATTATAATTGTTTTACCATGTACTGATGGGGTTCTAATGATGATTTTTTTTTTTTTTACTAAATGAGGGTTGTGATGCTGTGCTTGTGTACTGATGAGGGTTATATGTATGTATTTCTGTACCTCTGGTGGTTCTGGTGATGTATCCCTGTACTGATGAGAGTTTTAATGTTGTGTTTCTATACTGATCAGGGTTCCATGGATGTATATCTGTACCTCTGATGGGTTTGGTGATGTATTTCTGTACTGATGAGGGTTTTGATGCTTTGTTTCTTTACTGATGGGAGTTTTATGGATGTATTTCTTTACTGATGATGGTTCTAGTTCAGTATTACTGTACCTCAGGTGGTTGTTGCGATGTATTCCTGTTCAGATGGTGATTAGAATGTTGAATTTCTGGGTGGTTGTTGTGATGTATAACTGTTCAGATGGTGATTATAATGTTGAATTTCTGGGTGGTTGTTGTGATGCATTTCTGTACTGATGAGGGTTCTGGTGATATACTTCTTTACCTCTGGTGGGTCTGGTGATGTATTCCTGTGCTGTTATAGGTTGTGATCCTGTACGCATGTAACAATCCATAACTTGTAAACTTACTTGATACATGACTATGTTAATAAAGTATTGTGCCACCTGACAAATTAAGGGTTCTATGTTTTTAAGGGTTCAATGTTTTTATTTGCTTAAAGCACTAAAGGAGTGGTCCCGAGTTTCAGATGCGTCTGCATGCACTTTGTGTGTAACTCTAGGTGACTTCTGAATTCTCACCGTGAGCACACACCACGCTGTCAGGATTCTCTGGTGCAGGAAGTGAGACTGGGAGGTCATGAAACTGGAAGTATGTGGGTTACATGCATGCAGTCACATGCTGACCAGACATGAGTAGCCTCGATCAATGAAAATGATTTGAATGAGGCCGGACACGTCTAGTCAGAATGATTTTAAAAGTATATAAATTGCACTTTCGTGCTTACATGACCTCCAATCTTCCCATTTGCACAGGAGAATCCTGAAAGTGTGCAGCCCACACGCTGTGAGAATTCAGAAACCCTGCAGCATGGCGGATTGGGGGGGGTGCCAAACTGAATTCTTGCCCCGGGTGCCAGAGAACCTAGATACACCTCTGCCTTGCAGTCTCTTCCCACGCATCTACTCCGGGCCAGCTGTTGCGGACTCTCTGTGGACATTTCCGACCGGGAATCCTAGTCCTATATGACGGCCTGTCCTTCATGTGCCGGGGGTTGGGTTCCGGGCATAAAGTCCCTTCACCTCACCGGTTAATTTGTGGTTGGGGCATGCAGCTGCCAACCACATCTACAGGGCTGGTACCCTGATGTTGGCCCGGTCCTGCCTCATCTGGACCCACTATGGACCCCTTCTTCTGTCCCTTGGTACTCAGCCAGGGACCCGGACCGGCCTTACAGTGGTGCAGGTCGTCGGGTCCACGTTCTTCCTCTACGGTGTTACACTTTGGATCTCAGTGTGTCTCGGCTTGGGGGTTCTGTTCCTCACCTCCTCATTCACGCCGGGAACATGAACCGGTGCTATTTGTGTCTTCCTGACTAAGTCCCCCAACTTAGTTTTCCTAGGGTTTTAGTCTAGTTCCTACACCCCTTTGGTTTTCCTCCCTTCTCTCCACCCTCCACCTAGCTTCCCCTCCCTATCCCTTTCCTGACATGGAGTACTAGGTCTAGGGATGGGGCAATGTCTAGGGTGTTGGTGTGGGGTGACTAGCTTACCTGCCCCAGCTGCATCATCTTCTGTGGCCGTAAGTCCATAGGGGCGCCACATATGGTATGTCCATAATGTGTGGGAGCCCTCAACAACAGTGGAGTGTGTAAGGGGGTCAGGATGTTGTTACCCCCTTCCTGAATGTGTATTATCTGTGTGATAAAGCAGGTAGAGTGTGACTGTCTTGCCAGGAGCCATCTAATGGTCAGAGGTGAGAAGCTGCTCCCCAATCTGGGGCCTGCCATGTTTGGGATTATCTTATACATAAAACCCGAAGGCCACTTCCGCCCAAAATCCGCTCAACTTCCGTGATGACCTCCGTCCTGTGTCAAACACCGGAACCGGAAGCACCAGACCCACAGAGCCCCAGCCACCGGCCTTGCACAGAGCCCCGTCTGCGCCCACCCACATCCGGCCCACAGCCCTGCAGCTCACCGCCCACTCTCCATCAGGGACCGCCATGCCGCCACTGGGTCCGCACACAGCCTGGTGTGCGCCCATCAACATGAGGGAACCGGCCCGGACCGGCCCACACTCCGGTGTGCGGCCTCCGCCGGCAACGCTCCCCCGCCACCTCGGGGGGCCACACAACCTCTGGGGGTACCCGCACGCCTGGAGAGGAGGGAGGGTGGGACTTTCTGTCCTGCAGCTCTGCCCGCCCCTCCTCTTCTCCTACACCCGATGCGCGGCGCGGTGAGTCTGCCCTCCAGCCTCCGCCTCAGCCTGTGCTCCCTCCAGCCTGTGCCCCCTCCAGCCTGTGCCCCCTCCAGCCTGTGCCCCTTCCAGCCTGTGCCCCCTCCAGCCTGTGCCCCCTCCAGCCTGTCCTCCCTTTAGCCTCTGACCCCTCCAGCCTCTGCCCCCTCCAGCCTGTGCTCCCTCCAGCCTGTGCCCTCTGCCCCCTTCAGCCTGTGCCCCCTTCAGCCTGTGCCCCTTCAGCCTGTGCCCCCTCCAGCCTGTCCTCCCTTTAGCCTCTGCCCCCTCCAGCCTCTGCCCCCTCCAGCCTGTGCCCTGTGCCCCCTCCAGCTTGTGCCCCCTCCTGCCTGTGCCCCCTCCTGCCTGTGCCCCTGCCTGCCTGTGCCCCCTCCAGCCTGTGCCCCCTCCAGCCTGTGCCCCTCCAGCCTGTCCTCCCTTTAGCCTCTGCCCCCTCCAGCCTCTGCCCCCTCCAGCCTGTGCTCCCTCCAGCCTGTGCCTCCTCCAGCCTGTGCCCCCTCCAGCCTGTGCCCTGTGCCCCCTCCAGCCTGTGTCCTGTGCCCCCTCCAGCCTCTGCCCCCTCCAGCCTGTGCTCCCTCCAGCCTGTGCCTCCTCCAGCCTGTGCCCCCTCCAGCCTGTGCCCTGTGCCCCCTCCAGCCTGTGTCCTGTGCCCCCTTCAGCCTGTGCCCCCTCCAGCCTGTCCTCCCTTTAGCCTCTGCCCCCTCCAGCCTCTGCCCCCTCCAGCCTGTGCCCTGTGCCCCCTCCAGCCTGTGCCCCCTCCTGCCTGTGCCCCCTCCTGCCTGTGCCCCCGCCTGCCTCTGCCCCCTCCAGCCTGTGCCCCTTCCAGCCTGTGCCCCCTCCAGCCTGTGCCCCTTCCAGCCTGTGCCCCCTCCAGCCTGTGCCCCCTCCAGCCTGTGCCCCCTCCAGCCTGTGCCTCCTCCAGCCTCTGCCTCCTCCAGCCTCTGCCTCCTCCAGCCTGTGCCCTGTGCCCCCTCCAGCCTGTGCCCCCTCCAGCCTGTGCCCCCTCCAGCCTGTGTCCTGTGCCCCCTCCAGCCTGTGCCCCCTCCAGCCTGTGCCCCCTCCAGCCTGTGCCCCCTCCAGCCTGTGTCCTGTGCCCCCTCCAGCCTGTGCCCCCTCCAGCCTGTGTCCTGTGCCCCCTCCTGCCTGTGCCCCCTCCTTCCTGTGCCCCTGCCTGCCTCTGCCCCCTCCAGCCTGTGCCCCTTCCAGCCTGTGCCCCCTCCAGCCTGTGCCCCTTCCAGCCTGTGCCCCCTCCAGCCTGTGCCCCCTCCAGCCTGTGCCCCCTCCAGCCTGTGCCTCCTCCAGCCTGTGCCTCCTCCAGCCTGTGCCCTGTGCCCCCTCCAGCCTGTGTCCTGTGCCCCCTCCAGCCTGTGCCCCCTCCAGCCTGTGTCCTGTGCCCCCTCCAGCCTGTGCCCCCTCCAGCCTGTGCCCCCTCCAGCCTGTGCCCCCTCCAGCCTGTGCCTCCTCCAGCCTGTGCCCCCTCCAGCCTGTGCCCCCTCCAGCCTGTGCCCCTTCCAGCCTGTGCCCCCTCCAGCCTGTGCCCCCTCCAGCCTGTGCCCCCTCCAGCCTGTCCTCCCTTTAGCCTCTGCCCCCTCCAGCCTCTGCCCCCTCCAGCCTGTGCTCCCTCCAGCCTGTGCCCTCTGCCCCCTTCAGCCTGTGCCCCCTTCAGCCTGTGCCCCCTTCAGCCTGTGCCCCCTCCAGCCTGTCCTCCCTTTAGCCTCTGCCCCCTCCAGCCTGTGCCCTGTGCCCCCTCCAGCCTGTGCCCCCTCCTGCCTGTGCCCCCTCCTGCCTGTGCCCCCGCCTGCCTCTGCCCCCTCCAGCCTGTGCCCCTTCCAGCCTGTGCCCCCTCCAGCCTGTGCCCCTTCCAGCCTGTGCCCCTTCCAGCCTGTGCCCCCTCCAGCCTGTGCCCCTTCCAGCCTGTGCCCCTTCCAGCCTGTGCCCCCTCCAGCCTGTGCCCCCTCCAGCCTGTGCCCCCTCCAGCCTGTGCCCCCTCCAGCCTGTGCCTCCTCCAGCCTGTGCCTCCTCCAGCCTCTGCCCTGTGCCCCCTCCAGCCTGTGTCCTGTGCCCCCTCCAGCCTGTGCCCCCTCCAGCCTGTGTCCTGTGCCCCCTCCAGCCTGTGCCCCCTCCAGCCTGTGCCCCCTCCAGCCTGTGCCCCCTCCAGCCTGTGCCCTGTGCTCCCTCCAGCCTGTGCCCTGTGCCCTCTGCCCCCTTCAGCCTGTGCCCCCTTCAGCCTGTGCCCCCTTCAGCCTGTGCCCCCTCCAGCCTGTCCTCCCTTTAGCCTCTGCCCCCTCCAGCCTCTGCCCCCTCCAGCCTGTGCCCTGTGCCCCCTCCAGCCTGTGCCCCCGCCTGCCTCTGCCCCCTCCAGCCTGTGCCCCTTCCAGCCTGTGCCCCCTCCAGCCTGTGCCCCTTCCAGCCTGTGCCCCCTCCAGCCTGTGCCCCCTCCAGCCTGTGCCCCCTCCAGCCTGTGCCCCCTCCAGCCTGTGCCCCTTCCAGCCTGTGCTCCCTCCAGCCGTCCTCTGCCCCCTCCAGCCGTCCTCTGCCCTCTCCAGCCGTCCTCTGCCCTCTCCAGCCGTCCTCTGCCCTCTCCAGCCGTCCTCTGCCCTCTCCAGCCGTCCTCTGCCCCCTCCAGCCGTCCCCTGCCCTCTCCAGTCGTCCGGGGGTGGCCACATGTTGACTCAGGATCCAGGCGCCGGAGAAGACGCAGGGTCGGTGGTAAGTATAGCGGTATGTGTGTGTGTGTGTTGTGTGTGCGTGTGTGTGTGTTGTATGTATGTGCCACTCTGCCCACGGCGCTGCGCTGACCACTCTGCCCACGCCGCTGCGCTGACCACTCTACCCACGCCGCTGCGCTGACCACTCTGCCCACGCCGCTGCGCTGACCACACTGCCCACGCCGCTGCGCTGACCACACTGCCCACGCCGCTGCGCTGACCACTCTGCCTACGCCGCTGCGCTCACCACTCTGCCCACGCCGCTGCGCTGACCAATCTCACCGCACTCACTGCTAACCACTGAGCCACCGCACTCACTGCTAACCACTGAGCCACCGCGCACAGTGCTAGCCATTGAGCCACCATATACTCTGCTACCCACAGAGCCGCCTGTATACACACAATTAATTTCACCGCACTACCCTAACTATTCGTAAATAAACTATATATGGATTCTAGACTACCCGATTCTTTAGAATCGGGCTGCCATCTAGTAATTAATAATTATGGGATTTCCTTGTGGGTGGGGCTTAACTAATATATGGGCTTTTGTTAATGTTAATAATTTTATAAGGCTCAGCGCTACATCTATTTATAAGGATAGGCACTACAGTACAACCAGTTTGGTGCAACCCTTTTTTGGGATGTTTATTAAAATGTCAGGAAGAGTTTGTAAAACAATATAAAATATCTCTATACAAGTATTAATAAAGGGGGTTAAACAGTGGATAATACGATGGTAGTCCAGGAGGACCATCTTATACTCTGATGGTTTTGTGGTTTGGGTCCTTTATTTCTTATAATATTCTTGTATTGCCTGTAAACACAAGTAGCCCCCACTAAGGAGGAGGGCCATCATACATACTGGGGGCTATTAAGGGGGGGCCATCATACATAGTGGGGGCTATTAAGGAGACCATCATACATAGTGGGGGTTATTAAGGGGGGGCCATCATACATACTGGGGGCTATTAAGGAGGGTCATCATACATACTGGGGGCTATTAAGGGTGGCCATCATACATACTAGGGACTACTAAGGGGGGCCATCATACATAGTGGAGGCTACTAAGGGGGGCCATCATACATAGTGGGGGCCACTAAGGGGACCATCATACATAGTGGGGGCTACTAAGGGGACCATCATACATACTGGGGGCTACTAAGGGGGCCATCATACATGGTGGGGGCTACTAAGGGACCATCTTACATAGTGGGGGCTACTAAGGAGGGCATATGATATGGCCAGGGCTAAGGGGTACTTGGACACCGGGACTGATGGCAACTTAGATGGGGAGATCACGGGTGGTCGGGATCCCGGTTCCGTGCCCTGGTTATCATTTGAAGTAGATGGGAGTATTTACAGGGGATCGTAACACCACCTGTAGTTCCCAGTAAAATGGTACCGGCGCTGCAAGCCGGCCGCTGAGGTGATGCTGGGTGCAGCAGAGTGTGGAACCTCAGGGCTGGATGTGGATGAGAGGAGTAGTTGGTGATGATGGTGTTGCAGTTCTTACCCCTCTGCTGAGCTGCTGATGGTGCTGAGCCCTCCAGGCATCGGCATGAAGAACAACAGAAACCAGTTCAAGTTTAACTCCACTTTACTAGGTACCGGCAGATGGTAAAACGGAACACGGTACAGTTTACAGGGTGGATGTTGCCGGCTCAGGGTCCCCCTTATGGAGTCTCTAGATGTTTGCGTTCCTTGTCTTTCAAGGTTTACTTCCTTCTTCTTAATTTTACCACCCTCGCAGAGCTCCCCCGCCAGTCCCCTGATCTCCCACAGTGGGGCACGAGTATCCTTTCCCGGATTTAAGAGGAGACCGTGCACTCCCCCGATGATAGAGCTGAACTTCTATCTGCCTCGGCTTCCTGCGTTGCCGGTGTTCCCTCAACACGACTAGCTGGCTCCAACCCATCCTGGTCCATTGCTTGCTGTCCTGGGCCCCCACTTGAAGATGGGGCTACATCCTGTTGGCTGTGCTGTCAGGCCTGACCTTCCTGACTGCTTTCCCAGCACTAACTAACTAGAAACTGTCTCTCTCTCACTGCATCTACCCTAGGCTCCACCCCCTGTTGGGACCTACTAAATAACCAGTCCCTCTTATTCTAGTGGTCTAATCCTAGGTGTGTGCACTTACAGACTCCACAGGTTTAACCCTGAACTCACAACTTACAGGGAAAAGAAAAACACATTATTGTGACAGTGTAGTACTTCTCTGTGGTGCCTAGCCGCAGGGCCGCCACACACCCCCTTGGTGAAACACACCGTCCGCGGGTGTTAAACCAAACCAGGTATAAGTTGACATTTTTCTATACATAACTATGAACAGTACGGGCATCTCTGCTTAGGAGGCCTGGCTTTACTTATACCACCCCCAGGCACTTTCTTTTCCTAACTTGATGTGCATGGGGGCTAATCCAGTTCCTCCACCCTTATGTTCACTACCATCAATAACATATTTACATTATTAACATGTATAAACAATAAGATCGCTTCTGTTCTTCCCTTGCGGGAGGCGCACTGCTTATAACGTTACATTTAACTTGGCTATAATCTAGTCCTTACTGGCACAACTGGAACCAGGTAGCAAGTCTCTGATTAATGTTCATCAAGGTTTAAGACAAGTAAAAATATGTGCATACATTTACGTCCATGTACTGCAAGGAATAACATAAAAGAGAGCATATAAAACAACTATTTACATTTTTGCAGTTCAATACCGGGTCACTGGCTTTTAACTTTTCTTTTCTTTTCAACTTTGCTGACCCGGATTGCAACCCACCCGCGGAGACCTGCGTGGTGTTCATAAGTTATTACATCCCCACGATACAGATCCCAGTCCGGGTGGCCCTGGGGAACTGCAGATAGACCCACTCTCCTCTCTCCAGCCGCTGCTACTGATGCTGGTACCGTGACCCTCCATAGCTCACGGGGCCCGGCCTCCTCCGTACCAACGATGGCTCCTTCCTCCTCCAGATTCGCCTCTTCCTTCCCAACACTGACCTGGCCGCTCATGTTTGCAACCGGCTCCTCCTCAGTCAGCTCAGGCTCCTTCGGGAACTGGATGAAGTCCTCTGCCTCAATGGTATCCTCCTCTCCGGGCTCCACAGATAGTATGGCAACAGTTTCCAGGGTCTCAGCAACAGGGACTGCAATTGCCTCACAGCCGGTTACAGGTAATGGGTCCGGAGCCTGACCCGGTATCTCGTCTTGGCTTCCGGCCGCATCCTGCCCAGTTTTCATAGTTCCGAGCCGGTGTGGGCTGGCACTCGACCCGCCCCCTTGGTTGTTTGAGAGCAAGGTGGCGGGGAGACGATTTGGTGCCTCTTAGATGGCCCATGTATGCTGAGGGACCGAGGCACGCCACTGGGCCAGCACATAGTCTGTTTAAGTTTGTAAGCCCGCCATTATTCTCTTCACTCGTCAGCAGAACGAAGGGGTGGGGCTTATCTTCCCGCTTTTTTTCTTCACTATGGCGCAGTTGTAATTCCTGAGGCAGTGTAATGGATGCCACACACAATCAATAATAAAGTCATTTGGGCGCACTTTACCTGGTTCCACCAGGCTGGTTCTATCCAGTTCGTGATGCCAGAAAATGATGTGGCCAGGGCTAGAGGGTACTCGGACAACGGAACTGATGGAAGCTTAGATGGGGAGATCATGGGTGGTTGGGATCCCGGTTCCGTGCCCTGGTTATCATTTGAAGTAGATGGTGGGGGAGAAGGGTGAATTTACAGGGTAAAGTGACGCCACCTGTGGATCCCGGTAATAAGGGTACCGGTGCTGCAAGTCGGCCGCTGAGGTGATGGTGGGTGCAGCAGAGTGTGGAACAGCTCCCTACAGGTGGAGCTTTATTTCAGGGCAGCGGGGATGGATGTGAATGAGAGGACTAGTTGTAGGTGTTGGTGTTGCAGTTCTTACCCCTCTGCTGAACTGCTGATGGCGCTGAGCCCTCCGGGCACCAGCGTGAAGAACAACGGAAACCAGTTCAAGTTTAACTCCACTTTACTAGGTTTGGTTTACAGGGTGGATGTTGCCAGCTCAGGGTCCCCCTTATGGAGTCTCTAGATGTTTGCGTTCTTTGTCTTTCAGGGTCTCCTTCCTTCTTCCTAGTTCTACCACCCTCGCAGATCTCCCCCCCAGTCCCCTGATCTCACATGGTGGGGCACGGGTATCCTTTCCCGGATTTAAGAGGAGACCGTGCACTCCCCCGATGTCGGTACTCGGGCCGTTACCCCTGTGAACTTGGATCTAGTTTTTGGTCCTGAGGGGAGAGGTACCTTGTGGTGCTGTCAGCAACCCGGTTTCTATAGGTCTGCAGCTTGTCAGTCTGCAGATAGAGCTGAACTTCTATCTGCCTCGGCTTCCTGCGTTGCCGGTGTTCCCTCAACACGACCAGCTGGCTCCAACCCATCCCGGTCCATTGCCTGCTGTCCTGGGCCCCACTTGAAGATAGGGCTCCCTCCTGTTGGCTGTGCTGTCAGGCCTGACCTTCCTGATTGCCTTCCCAGCACTAACTAGAAGCCGTGTCTGTCTCACTGCATCTACCCTACGCTCCACCCCCCGTTGGGACCTACTAAATAACCAGTCCCCCTTATTCTAGTGGTCTAATCCTAGGTGTGTGCAAGTACAGACTCCACAGGTTTAACCCAGAACTGAAAACTTACAGGGAAAAGAAAAACACATTATTGTCACAGTGTAGTACTTCCCTATGGCGCCTAGCCGCAGGGGCGCCACACATACATACTGGGGGCTGCTAAGGGGGCTATCATACATAGTGGGGGCTATTAAGGGGGCCATCATACATAGTGGGGGCTACTAAGGGGGCCATCATACATAGTGGGGGCTACTAAGGGGGCCATCATACATACTGGGGGCTATTAAGGGGGCCATCATACATAGTGGGGGCTATTTAGGGGGCCATCATACATAGTGGGGGCTATTAAGGGGGCCATCATACATAGTGGGGGCTATTAAGGGGGCCATCATACATAGTGGGGGCTATTAAGGGGGCCATCATACATACTGGGGGCAACTAAGGAGGCCATCATACATAGTGGGGGCTACTAAGGAGGCAATCATACATACTGGGGGCTATTAAGGGGGGCCATCATACATACTGGGGGCAACTAAGGAGGCCATCATACATACTGGGGCTACTATGGGGGGGCCATCATACATACTGGGGGCTACTAAGGAGGCCATCATACATATTGCAGGTTACTAAAGGGGCCATCAAACATAATGAGGGCTAGTAAGGGGGGCCATAATACACACTGCAGGCTACTAAGGGGGGCCATCAAACATAGTGGGGGCTACTAAGGGGGCCATCAAACATACTGGGGCTACTATGGGGGGCCATCATACATAGTGGGGCTACTAAGGGGGCCATCATACATACTGGGGGCTACTAAGGAGGCCATCATACATACTGGGGGCTACTAAGGAGGCCATCATACATATTGCAGGTTACTAAAGGGGCCATCAAACATAGTGAGGGCTAGTAAGGGGGGGCCATCATACATAGTGGGGGCTACTAAGGGGGCCATCATACATACTGGGGGCTACTAAGGAGGCCATCATACATATTGCAGGTTACTAAAGGGGCCATCAAACATAGTGAGGGCTAGTAAGGGGGGGGCCATCATACACACTGCAGGCTACTAAGGGGGCCATCATACATAGTAAGGGCTACTAAGGGGGCCATCAAACATACTGGGGCCTACTAAGGGGGCCATCATACATAGTGGGGGCTACTAAGGGGGCCATCATACATACTAGGGGCTACTAAGGGGGCCATCATACATGGTGGGGGCTACTAAGGGGGCCATCATACATAGTGAGGGCTACTAATGGGGCAATCATACATACTAGGGGCTACTAAGGGGGCCATCGTACATAGTGGGGGCTACTAAGGGGGGCCATCATACATAGTGGGGGCTACTAAGGGGACCATCATACATAGTGGGGGCTACTAAGGGGGCCATCATACATAGTGAGGGCTACTAATGGGGCAATCATACATACTAGGGGCTACTAAGGGGGCCATCGTACATAGTGGGGGCTACTAAGGGGGCCATCGTACATAGTGGGGGCTACTAAGGGGGGCCATCATACATACTGGGTCTACTAAGGGACCATCTTACATAGTGGGGGCTACTAAGGGGACCATCATACATAGTGGGGGCTACTAAGGGGGCCATCATACATAGTGGGGGCTACTAAGGTGGGCCATCATGCATAGTGAGGGTTACTAAGAGGGCCATCATACATAATGGGGGCTACTAAGGGGACCATCATACATAGTAAGGGTTACTAAGGTGGGCCATCATGCATAGTGGGGGCTACTAAGAGGGCCATCATACATAATGGGGACCACTAAAGGGGCCATCATACATAGTGGGGGCTACTAAGGTGGGCCATCATGCATAGTGGGGGCTACTAAGAGGGCCATCATACATAATGGGGGCTACTAAGGGGGCCGTCATACATAGTAAGGGTTACTAAGGTGGGCCATCATGCATAGTGGGGGCTACTAAGAGGGCCATCATACATACTGAGGGCTACTAAAGGGGCCATCATACATAGTGAGGGCTACTAATGGGGCAATCATACATACTAGGGGCTACTAAGGGGGCCATCGTACATAGTGGGGGCTACTAAGGGGGCCATCATACATAGTGGGGGCTACTAAGGGGACCATCATACATAGTGGGGGCTACTAAGGGGGCCATCATACATAGTGAGGGCTACTAATGGGGCAATCATACAAACTAGGGGCTACTAAGGGGGCCATCGTACATAGTGGGGGCTACTAAGGGGGCCATCGTACATATTGGGGGCTACTAAGGGGGCCATCATACATACTGGGGCTACTAAGGGACCATCTTACATAGTGGGGGCTACTAAGGGGACCATCATACATAGTGGGGGCTACTAAGGGGGCCATCATACATACTGGGGCTACTAAGGGGGCCATCATACATACTGGGGGCAACTAAGGGGGCCATCATACATACTGGGGGCAACTAAGGGGGCCATCATACATACTGGGGGCAACTAAGGGGGCCATCATACATACTGGGGGCAACTAAGGGGGCCATCATACATACTGGGGCTACTAAAGGGGGCCATCATACATACTGGGGGCTACTAAGGAGGCCATCACACATACTGCAGGTTACTAAAGGGGCCATCAAACATAGTGAGGGCTAGTAAGGGGGGCCATCATACACACTGCAGGCCACTAAGGGGGCCATCATACATACTAAGGGCTACTAAGGGGGCCATCATACATAGTGGGGGCTACTAAGGGGGCCATCATACATACTGCAGGATCCTAAGGGGGCCATCATACTAGTGGGGGATACTAAGGGGACCATCATACATAGTGGGGGCTAATAAGGAGGCAATCATACATACTGGGGGCTACTAAGGGGGCCATCATACATAGTGGGGGCTACTAAGGGGGCCATCATACATAGTGGGGGCTACTAAGGGGACCATCATACATAGTGGGGGCTACTAAGGGGGCCATCATACATAGTGAGGGCTACTAATGGGGCAATCATACATACTAGGGGCTACTAAGGGGGCCATCGTACAAGTGGGGGCTACTAAGGGGGCCATCGTACATAGTGGGGGCTACTAAGGGGGCCATCATACATACTGGGGGCTACTATGGGGGCCATCATACACACTGGGGGCTACTAAGGGGGCCATCATACATACTAGGGGCTACTATGGAGGCAATCATACATACTGGGGGCTACTAAGGGGGCCATCATACATAGTGAGGGCTACTAATGGGGCAATCATACATACTAGGGCTACTAAGGTGGCCATCATAGATAGTTGGGGCTACTAAAGGAGACATCATACATAGTGGGGGATACTAAGGAGGCCATCATACATATTAGGGGCTACTAAGGGGTGCCATCATACATAGTGGGGCTATTAAGAGGACCATCATACATAGTGGGGGCTATTAAGGAGGGCCATCATATATACGGGGGCTATTAAGGGGGCCATCATACATAGTGAGGACTACTAAGGGGGGCAATCATACATACTGGGGGCTACTAAGGGGGGGCCATCATACATAGTGGGGGCTACTAAGGCGACCATCATACATAAAGGGGGCTACTAAGGGGGCCATCATACATACTGGGGGATACTAAGGGGGCCATCATACATAGTGGGTGCTACTAAGGGGGGCCTTCATACATAGTGGGGGCTACTAAGGGGGCCATCATACATAGTGGGGGCTACTAAGAGGGACATCATACATAGTGGGGGCTTCTAAGGTGACCATCATACATAGTGGGGGCTACTAAGGTGACCATCATACATAGTGGGCGCTACTAAGGGGGCCATCATACATAGTGGGGGCTACTAAGGGGGCCATCATACATAGTGGGGGCTACCAAGGTGGGCCATCATACATAGTGAGGGTTACTAAGGGGACCATCATACATACTAGGGACTACTAAGGGGGGTCATTATATATAGTGAGGGCTACTAAGGGGGGCCATCATACATAGTGGGGGCTACCAAGGTGAGTCATCATACAGAGTGGGGACCACTAAAGGGGCCATCATACATAGTGGGGGCTACTAAGGTGGGCCATCATGCATAGTGGGGGCTACTAAGAGGGCCATCATACATAATGGGGGCTACTAAGGGGGCCGTCATACATAGTAAGGGTTACTAAGGGGGTCATCATACATACTGAGGGCTACTAAAGGGGCATTCATACATAGTGGGGGCTACTAAGGGGGCCATCATACATAATGGGGGCTACTAAAGGAGCCATCATACATACTGGAGGCTACTAAAGGGACCATCATACATTGTGGGGCTACTAAGGGGGCTATCATACATAGTCGGGGCTACTAAAAGGGCCATCATACATAGTGGGAGCTACTAAGGGGGCCATCATACATAGTGAGGGCTACTAAGTGGCCATTATACATAGTGGGGGCTACTAAGGGGGCCATCATACATACTGGGGGCTACTATGGGGGGCCATCATACATAGTGGGGGCTACTAAAGGGGCCATCATACATATTGGGGGCTACTAAAGGGGCCATCATAAATAGGGGTCTACTAAGAGGGGCCATAATACATAATGTGGGCTACTAAGGAGGCCATCATACATAGTGGGGGCTACTAAGGAGGCCATCATATATACTGGGGGCTACAAAAGAGGCCATCATACATATGGGGGGCTACTAGAGGGGCCATCATAAATAAGGGGGCTGCTAAGGGGGGCCATTATACATAGTGGGGGCTTCAAAAGGAGCCATCATACATAGTGGGGCTACTAAGTGGCCCATCGTAGATAATGAGGGATACTAAGGGGGTCATCGTTCATAGTGGGGGCTATAAGGGGGGCCATCGTTCATAGTGGGGGCTATAAGTGGGGCCATCATACATACTAGTGACTACTAAGGGGGCCATCATACATAGTGAAGGCTACTAAGGGGGGCCATCATACATAGTGGGGGCTACTAAGGGGGGCCATCATACATAGTGGGGGCTACTAAGGGGGCCATCATACATAGTGGGGGCTACTAAGGGGGGGCCATCATACATGGTGGGGGCTACTAAGGGGGGCCATCATACATAGTGGGGGCTACTAAGGGGGGCCATCATACATAGTGGGGGCTTCTAAGGGGGTTATCATAAATAAAATATAAAACTGTATTATAGCTAAGGAAAAATATGAACAAAGTTGAAGCACTTAGCATATAAATATGGCCATATATATAATATCTGCCCAGTAGGCACAACTCAATATGGCTACTTGGTGGATGTAGATATGGCCATATTTATATGCTACTAGATGGCAGCCCGATTCTAAAGAATCGGGTAGTCTAGAATCCATGTATAGTTTATTTACTAATAGTTAGGGTAGTGCGGTGAAATTAATTGTGTGTATACAGGCGGCTCTGTGGGTAGCAGAGTATATGGTGGCTCACTGGCTAGCACTGCGCGCGCTGAGATTAGTCAGCGCAGCGGCGTGGGCAGAGTGGTCAGCGCAGCGGCGTGGGCAGAGTGGTCAGCGCAGCGCGTGGGCAGAGTGGTCAGCGCAGCGCGTGGGCAGAGTGGTCAGCGCATAAACACACATACACACACACACTCCACTATACTTACCACCGACCCTGCGTCTTCTCTGGCGCCTGGATCCTGAGTCAACATGTGGCCACCCCCGGACGGCTGGACGGGCTGGATGGGGCAGAGGACGGCTGGAGGGGGCAGAGGACGGCTGGAGGGGGCAGAGGACGGCTGGAGGGGGCAGAGGACGGCTGGAGGCTGGAGAGGGCAGAGGACGGCTGGAGAGGGCAGAGGACGGCTGGAGGCTGGAGAGGGCAGAGGACGGCTGGAGGCTGGAGAGGGCAGAGGACGGCTGGAGGCTGGAGAGGGCAGAGGACGGCTGGAGGCTGGAGAGGGCAGAGGACGGCTGGAGGCTGGAGAGGGCAGAGGACGGCTGGAGGCTGGAGAGGGCAGAGGACGGCTGGAGAGGGCAGAGGACGGCTGGAGAGGGCAGAGGACGGCTGGAGAGGGCAGAGGACGGCTGGAGGCTGGAGAGGGCAGAGGACGGCTGGAGAGGGCAGAGGACGGCTGGAGAGGGCAGAGGACGGCTGGAGAGGGCAGAGGACGGCTGGAGAGGGCAGAGGACGGCTGGAGGCGGCAGAGGACGGCTGGAGGTGGCAGAGGACGGCTGGAGGGGGCAGAGGACGGCTGGAGGCTGGAGAGGGCAGAGGACGGCTGGAGGCTGGAGAGGGCAGAGGACGGCTGGAGAGGGCAGAAGACGGCTGGAGGCTGGAGAGGGCAGAGGACGGCTGGAGGCTGGAGAGGGCAGAGGACGGCTGGAGGCTGGAGAGGGCAGAGGACGGCTGGAGGCTGGAGAGGGCAGAGGACGGCTGGAGGCTGGAGAGGGCAGAGGACGGCTGGAGGCTGGAGAGGGCAGAGGACGGCTGGAGGCTGGAGAGGGCAGAGGACGGCTGGAGGCTGGAGAGGGCAGAGGACGGCTGGAGGCTGGAGAGGGCAGAGGACGGCTGGAGGCTGGAGAGGGCAGAGGACGGCTGGAGGCTGGAGGCGGCAGAGGACGGCTGGAGGCGGCAGAGGACGGCTGGAGGCGGCAGAGGACGGCTGGAGGCGGCAGAGGACGGCTGGAGGGGGCAGAGGACGGCTGGAGGGGGCAGAGGACGGCTGGAGGGGGCAGAGGACGGCTGGAGGGGGCAGAGGAGGGCTGGAGGGGGCAGAGGAGGGCTGTAGGCTGGAGGTGGCAGAGGAGGGCTGTAGGCTGGAGGCGGCAGAGGACGGCTGGAGGGTGGAGAGGGCAGAGGACGGCTGGAGGTGGAGGGAGCTGGAGAGGGCAGAGGACGGCTGGAGGGGGCAGAAAGACGGCTGGAGGGGGCAGAAGACGGCTGGGGGGGCAGAGGACGGCTGGAAGGGGGCGAGGAGGGCTGGAGGGGACAGAGGAGGGCTGTAAGCTGGAGGGGGCGAGGAGTGGAGGGCTGTAGGCTGGAGGCGGCAGAGGACGGCTGGAGGGTGGAGAGGGCAGAGGACGGCTGGAGGGGGCAGAGGACGGCTGGAGGGGGCAGAGGACGGTGGAGGGGCAGAGGACGGCTGGAGGGGCAGAGGACGGCTGGAGGCGGCAGAGGAGGGCTGTAGGCTGGAGACGGCAGAGGACGGCTGGAGGCTGGAGAGGGCAGAGGACGGCTGGAGGCTGGAGAGGGCAGAGGACGGCTGGAGAGGGCAGAGGACGGCTGGAGAGGGCAGAGGACGGCTGGAGAGGGCAGAGGACGGCTGGAGAGGGCAGAGGACGGCTGGAGGGGGCAGAGGACGGCTGGAGGGGGCAGAGGACGGCTGGAGGGGCAGAGAGGACGGCTGGAGGGGGCAGAGGACGGCTGGAGGGGGCAGAGGGAGGCACACAGGCTGGAGGGGTCAGAGGAAGGCACACAGGCTGGAGGGGTCAGAGGGAGGCACACAGGCTGGAGGGGTCAGAGGGAGGCACACAGGCTGGAGGGGTCAGAGGGAGGCACACAGGCTGGAGGGGTCAGAGGGAGGCACACAGGCTGGAGGGGTCAGAGGGAGGCACACGGGCTGCAGGGGTCAGAGGGAGGCACACGGGCTGGAGGGGTCAGAGGGAGGCACACGGGCTGGAGGGGTCAGAGGGAGGCACACGGGCTGGAGGGGTCAGAGGGAGGCACACGGGCTGGAGGTGTCAGAGGGAGGCACACGGGCTGGAGGGGTCAGAGGGAGGCACACGGGCTGGAGGGGTCAGAGGGAGGCACACGGGCTGGAGGGTCAGAGGGAGGCACACGGGCTGGAGGGGTCAGAGGGAGGCACACGGGCTGGAGGGGTCAGAGGGAGGCACACGGGCTGGAGGGGTCAGAGGGAGGCACACGGGCTGGAGGGGTCAGAGGGAGGCACACGGGCTGGAGGGGTCAGAGGGAGGCACACGGGCTGGAGGGGTCAGAGGGAGGCACACGGGCTGGAGGGGTCAGAGGGAGGCACACGGGCTGGAGGGGTCAGAGGGAGGCACACGGGCTGGAGGGGTCAGAGGGAGGCACACGGGCTGGAGGGGTCAGAGGGAGGCACACGGGCTGGAGGGGTCAGAGGGAGGCACACGTGCTGGAGGGGTCAGAGGGAGGCACACAGGCTGGAGGGGTCAGAGGGAGGCACACGGGCTGGAGGGGTCAGAGGGAGGCACACGGGCTGGAGGGGTCAGAGGGAGGCACACGGGCTGGAGGGGTCAGAGGGAGGCACACGGGCTGGAGGGGTCAGAGGGAGGCACACGGGCTGGAGGGGTCAGAGGGAGGCACACAGGCTGGAGGGGTCAGAGGGAGGCACACGGACTGGAGGGGTCAGAGGGAGGCACACGGGCTGGAGGGGTCAGAGGGAGGCACACGGGCTGGAGGGGTCAGAGGGAGGCACACGGGCTGGAGGGGTCAGAGGGAGGCACACAGGCTGGAGGGATCAGAGGGAGGCACACGGGCTGGAGGGGTCAGAGGGAGGCACACAGGCTGGAGGACAGAGCAGCGTGTGGGGCTGCAGACTCACCGCGGGCCGGGAATCAGATGTAGTTGTACTGTAGGAGGAGAGGAGGGGCGGGCAGAGCTGCAGGAGAGGAAGTCCCGCCCTCCCTCCTCTCTCCTCTGTAGGCGCCCGGCATGTCTGGACTGGAGGGCAGAGGGTGGAGGGGAGTGGCTGGAGGGCACACGGAACGTCCGAGATCGGAACTTCCTGTGCCGGTGCCTGTAGCCGGGCTGCGCGCGGCTACAGTGCACTGGATGACGTCACCAGCCCTGGGCGAAGGCCATCACGGAAGTAGGCGTGGCCTTTTCCGGATGTGGCCTTCGGGTTTTATATATAAGAAGTGCTTTAATTTGTCTTGTAGTTTTCTTTAGCTATAATGCAGGTCTATACTCCTATATTTTTGGTTTACAGGTCTTAGCAGTTCAGAGTGCAGCTGTCTTTGTTGTTATCTATGGCATATTTTGCATGACTTTTATTTATTACTATGTGGTCACCATGTGGCTGTAATATCAGTGTGAGCTGAACCCCTACCTACACCTCTGCCGACACAGGTGTGTAACATAATGGTGCTACAATATAACATGAATACATAAATACATGAATAATGAGGGCCCTACAGAGACTCCAAAAGGCTGAAAAATATAATCATCTCACCGAGGACACCTAGTGGTGACTGCATTGGTTACATCCGAAAAATATCTGCACTGACATCTAGTGGCCACAGACGTTATTGCATCTATTGGAGTATGGCCTTGTGCCGTCGCAGTGAATTTGGTGCAGAACATTCTGCATGAAATCTTCATGTCTATCCTGAAGTCAGCAAATTCTAGGGCCCATTTCACATCTGCCTATGGGCTGCGTTTGGCTGTGTTTGCATCACCAGTCCGCCCGCGATCGTGGTCCCCCTCATCCTCCATAGACACGCACTGCACTTTTCACCTTATGTGTTTCTCACCATTTCTTAGGGTCAAACACATGTAGATTCTCTCATCTGAGGGAATCAGGACGATTATGCAAAAGACACTATGGAAAAAAAATGTGTTTGGTCTTATAATAAAGTCAGGCAGTGCAGATACTGGGGGGAGCGGTAGAGCGGAGTCACAGCTGTAGGTCAGTGACTGGGGTGATGCTGGGGGCCTGATGTTGGAAGAAGAGGAAGTCCAGATGGCGGTAGCATTAGTGGTGTAATGCTTTGGTGGTGTCCCGGTGGAAGTGGCGAAGTGGTAAAATCAGCCTCCGTAATAGGTGGAGCAATGCTGCGGAAATTCCTGGCGGGGCATGATTGGCGCCATTGATTCCTCTGCAGTAGACGTGATGGGTTCATGACAAATTGGTTCAAGTTCCAACCAAGTTTTCATCTTCTCTGATATTGAATCAGCGCCTGTTTACAGTCCGATCATTATCGGTGAGGATCGTCACATTTGTAGTGCTGAGGTCCTGGGTTCAAATCCCATCAAGGACATCTGCATGGAGGGTGCATGACAGAGCAGGAAGAGACAGCGGGATGATGATCAATCCAGAGATGTTTATTGAGGCAGGGAGTGTAGATCATCAAACAGGAATCTTATTCCTTAGAGTCCACAATGTGTGAATAATGGAACAGATCTGGGGGTGCCACCCGGTAATCTTATTTTAGGGAAAAGGCAGAAATAATCCTTGCATGAGTTTGCTGGATCCAGCAGGAGAGGTGCACAACACAATCCCACGTGGCATCTTCTATCATGCCACAGACACAGGCACCAGGACCTGGCCACAGCCTCAGATCCCATCCCTTCAAACATCACCACACAACTGAACTAGCAGGAGAGTATTGTTCCTTCTCCATGGATCAGCCCTGTGATGGGGAAGGGTTCACACCCACTTTTGAACATGGGGCTACATTCAGAAGCTTCCAGAAGTCCAGACTCCATTCTGTCTACAGATTTGTGTATTGGAGAACAAAGACAGAATCCCCCACTAGATTCAAAACAAGAAATGTTGACCTAAGTATGATTACACTAGCTGTGAGCCCGATTCTAAAGAATCGGGAGTCTAGAATCTGTATATAATTTAAGAGTTGTAAATAATAGACTTAAACACCAGATATATGACTAAGTAGGCGATGTAGGCAGAACTGTGAGGGTAGCAATATAGTGGAGGAGTAGAAAGAGTTAATGTGCGACTAACAGGACTATAACAGAGTAGGAACTTATAATGATATCAAAAATGTTATTGAAGGAGTTAATGTCCCACAACAGACTCAGCGCTGTAAATTATATCCAAAATGGTGTTCAAGGGGTTAATGTAGCAGTGGCAGTAGTTATAAACACTACCAAATATGCAGTTAATGCTGAACTGGGATATAATGGGTTAATTTCGCAGTGTGATTACAACTATACACTGTGTAATAGAAATAACAGCAATAATGGAATATAAGGGGTTAATGTTCCTACTGGCAGTAATAATAGAGACTACAAAGTATGGAGTTAAGGCAGAAATGGTATATAAGGGGTTAACTTAGCAGTGGCAGTACAACTACACACTGTGTTATAGAAATTACAGAAAAAACGGAATGTAAGGGGTTAATGTTGCTACTGTCATGAGTACAATGATAGAAGCACCTCACTTCCCATGGAGATACATGGAGGACTTTGAGTTTGAAATTTAGTGGTGTTAGTGAGGCGCGAAGGTCATTGGTCGCTGTGTGCTGGCGCCAATCAATGAGCTTCGCGCCTCACTTACAGGAGAGAGGGAGAGGGAGAGGGATTTACTAATAGGGGAGTGCGGTGGAATGAATTGTGTGTATAGAGGTGGCTCAGTGGTTAGCACTGTATATGGTGGCTCAGTGGTTAGCACTGTATATGGTGGCTCAGTAGTTAGCACTGTATATGGTGGCTCAGTGGTTAGCACTGCGCGGTGGCTCAGTGGTTATCACTGTGTATGGTGGCTCAGTGGTTAGCACTGTATATGGTGGCTCAGTGGTTAGCACTGTATATGGTGGCTCAGTGGTTAGCACTGTGTATGGTGGCTCAGTGGTTAGCACTGTGTATGGTGGCTCAGTGGTTAGCACTGCGCGGTGGCTCAGTGGTTAGCACAGTGCGGTGGCTCAGTGGTTAGCACAGCGCGGTGGCTCAGTGGTTAGCACAGCGCGGTGGCTCAGTGGTTAGCACTGCGCGGTGGCTCAGTGGTTAGCACTGCGCGGTGGCTCAGTGGTTAGCACTGCACGGTGGCTCAGTGGTTAGCACAGCGCGGTGGCTCAGTGGTTAGCACTGCGCGGTGGCTCAGTGGTTAGCACTGCGCGGTGGCTCAGTGGTTAGCACTGCGCGGTGGCTCAGTGGTTAGCACTGCGCGGTGGCTCAGTGGTTAGCACAGCGCGGTGGGTCAGTGCTTAGCACTACGTGGTGGCTGAGTGGTTAGCACTGCACGGTGGCTCAGTGGTTAGCAGTGAGTGCGGTGGCTCAGTGGTTAGCAGTGAGTGCGGTGGCTCAGTGGTTAGCAGTGAGTGCGGTGGCTCAGTGGTTAGCAGTGAGTGCGGTGGCTCAGTGGTTAGCAGTGAGTGCGGTGGCTCAGTGGTTAGCAGTGAGTGAGGTGGCTCAGTGGTTAGCAGTGAGTGCGGTGGCTCAGTGGTTAGCAGTGAGTGCGGTGAGATTGGTCAGTGCAGCGTCGAGGGCAGAGTGGTCAGCGCAGCGTCGTGGGCAGAGTGGTCAGCGCAGCACCGTGGGCTGAGTGGTCAGCGCAGCGCCGTGGGCAGAGTGGTCAGCGCAGCGCCGTGGGCAGAGTGGTCAGCGCAGCGCCGTGGGCAGAGTGGACACATACCCACACACATACACACACTTCACTATACTTACCACCGGGCCTGCGTCTTCCCCGCCACGTGGATCCTGAGTCGAAATGTCGCCGCCCCCGGACGACTGGATCGAATGTTGGGTCTGGGAAGTCTGGGGAGACTTCCCGGACGCCATCTTGGAGAAAGTATGTTGGCGGCCGCGGACGACTGGATCCGATATGTCCGGGAAGTTTGGCAAGACTTCTTGGACGCTATATTGGATCCAGTAGTTCGGGGGCGGCGAGATGTCGACTGAGGATCCAGGCGGCGGACGCAGGGGCAGTGGTAAGTATAGTGGAGTGTGTGTGTGTTTGTGTGTGTGTGTATATGTATGTGTGTGTAGAAAGTGACGGAAGTGCGGACAAAGTGACGGAAGTGCGGACAAAGTGACGGAAGTGCGGACAAAGTGACGGAAGTGGCTACATACACACACATATATACACATACTGTACATTGCATATGGAGGGGTGAGGAGAGCGGAGGCTGGAGGGGTGAGGAGAGCGGAGGCTGGAGGGCAGAGGACAGAGGAGGCTGGAGGGCGGAGGACAGGGGAGGCTGGAGGGCAGAGGACAGGGGAGGCTGGAGGGCAGAGGACAGGGGAGGCTGGAGGGGCGACATGACGCCACCTCTCCTCCTCCTACAGGCTGCATACCTCTCTCTCTCGGTGTAGGCTGCACAGCAGCGGTGTCCGTATCCCAGGGGCCACTTGGACTCCTGCCGTCCGGCAGAGGACTGAGCCCCGGAGGCTGGTGGCAGTGCAGGAGCGGAGGGTGATCCGTGCGGCTGCCATTGCGCAGCCCCGGGCGCCGGAAGTGAGGGGGAGGAGCCAGGACTTGTGAAAGCAGCCGCAGGTAATGGCGGTCGTCTCCCGAAGTGGTGTGTGGCGGACGGGAGACAACCGACTAACGGCGGTCGTCTCTCGCCCGTGATGTGTGGGTGTTTTGGGCAGTGTTGGGGCGGCTGTAAGCGTGACGGGGCTGGGTGAGTCCCGCTGTGCTTACGGCCGGCATCTTGGTCCACCCTGAGCGGGTGTAGTGCCCAAGGCACTTGCGTCCGGTGACGTAATTTTTGTCACTTGAAGACGGAAGTGGCTTCGGCTTTTATATATGGCGGGGCGATTCTAAAGAATCGGGTAGTGTAGAATATGTATGTAGTTGACATACTGTGACTGACAGAACTTGTTAAGTCAACATGAGTGAAATACATATATATATATATATATATATATATAGCAGTACGATGGTATATGGTGGTAATTACAGCACATGTATAGCAGCACTATAGTATATGGCGGTACATTATAGTAAATGTATAGCAGCACTATAGTATATGGCGGTACATTACAGTACATGTATAGCAGCGCTATGGTATATGGCGGTGCATTACAGTACATGTATAGCAGCACTATGGTATATGGCAGTACATTATAGCAGATGTATAGCAGCACTATGGTGTATGGCAATACTGCGGTCACCGCAGTCCCCCACTCCTCCTGGCCCCCGGTCGTCCACAGTAAAAGTAAAAAAATCCTCAGTGAGGATACTCACCTGTCCGGCGGCTCGCCTCCACCTCCGCCTTCTAGGTCCTACAGGCCTTTAGGACCTGTCGTTGCCTGGGAAAGCGATCGGCTGAGGAGGGGAGGGGGGGCAGGATTGTGTTGGTGGAACAGAATGGAGGGAGTGGGGCAGGATGGAGCCGGGGGAAACAGGATGAAGGCGGGGGAAAGAGGATGAAGCCTGCACACCCCCCTTCCCCCGCTCCTTCATGGTGATAATAAAAAAAAAACCTCAGTGAGGATACTTACCCTCCGGCGGCTCGCTCCACCTGTCTTGTAGCTTCCAGGACAGGACCTGTCGTTGGTGGGAATCCGATCAGCTTGGGGTCAGTGGGCAAAGCGGGGGTGAGTGGGCAGAGTGGGGGATCAGTGGGCAGAGCAGGGGTTAGTGGGCACAGTCATTGGGCAGAGCAGGGGTCAGTGGGCATAATCAGTAGTCAGAGCAGGGTCAGTAGGCAAAGCTGGGGTCTGTGGGCAGAGCTGGGGTCAGTGGGCATGGTCAGTAGCCAGAGGGGGGGGTCAGTGGGCAGAGCAGGGTCAGTGGGCAGAGCGGGGGTCAGTGGGCAGAGTGGGGGGTCAATGGGCAGAGCAGGGTCAGTGAGCAGGATTGGGGGGTCAGTGGGCAGAGCAGGGTGAGAGCGGGGGTCAGTGGTCAGAGCAGGGGTTAGTGGGCAGTGATTGGGCAGAGCAGGGGTCAGTGGGCCCAGTTAGTAGGCACAGCAGGGGTTAGTGGGAAAAATGAGTAGGCAGAGCAGGGGTGAGTGGGCACAGGATGGATCGAGCGGGGCAGGATGGAGCAGGATGAAGCCAAAGTGACAGGATTGAGCAGGATGGAGCCGGAGGAGCAGGATGGAGCCAGATGAGCAGAATGGAGGAAGCGGGGCAGGATGGAGCCGGGGGAGCAAGAACAGCGGGGGTCAGGATGGAGCGAGAAGGGCAGGATGGAGAGAGCAGGGCAGCATGGAGAGAGCAGGGCAGGATGGAGCGAGTGGGGCAGGATGGAGCGAGTGGGGCAGGATGGAGCGAGCGGGGCAGGATGGTGGGTGGCGGAGCAGGATGGGGGGGCGGGGCAGGATGGAGGCGGCGGGGCAGGATGGAGCCGGAGAGGCAGGATGGAGACGGAGGGGCAGGATGGAGACGGAGGGGCAGGATGGAGGTGAGTGGCGTAGGATGGACCGAGCGAGGCAGGATGGAGAAGGCGGGGCAGGATGGAGATGGCAGGGCAGGATGGTGGCGGGGGGGAGGATGGAGGCGGCGGGGCAGGATGTTGGGGGGGGCAGAATGGTGGTGGGGGGGCAGGATGGTGTCGGGGGGCAGGATGGATATGGGGGGCAGGATGGAGGCGCTCCTCCTGACCCCCTTGGCTCCCCGCGGCCCCCGTCCCTCTGGGCCTCCACTCTGTGCGGCCCCCCTCCCTCTGGGCCAGCACCCCCCACCGCAACTTCATGGTGATAATAAAAAAAAAAAAAACCTCAGTGAGGATACTTACACTCTGGCGGCTCGCTCCACCTGTCTTGTAGCTTCCAGGCCAGGACCTGTCGCTGGCTGGGAGACCGATGAGCTGGGGGTCAGTGGGCAAAGCGGGGGTGAGTGGGCAGAGTGGGGGATCAGTGGGCAGAGCAGTGGTTAGTGGGCAGAGTCATTGGGCAGAGCAGGGGTCAGTGGGCATAATCAGTAGTCAGAGCAGGGTGAGTAGGCAGAGCTGGGGTCTGTGGGCATGGTCAGTAGCCGAAGGGGGGGGTCAGAGCAGGGTCAGTGGGCAGGGTGGGGGTCAGTGGGCAGAGTGGGGGTCAGGGGGCAGAGTGGGGGTCAGGGGGCAGAGAGGGGGTCAGGGGGAAGATTTGGGGGGTCAGTGGGCAGAGTTGAGGGGTCAGTGGGCAGAGTGGGGGTCAGTGGTCAGAGTGGGGGTGAGTGGGCAGAGCAGGGTCATGGGCAGAGTGGGGGTCAGTGGTCAGAGTGGGGGTGAGTGGGCAGAGCAGGGTCATGGGCAGAGCAGGGGGTGAGGGAGCAGATCGTGGGTCAGTGTGCAGCTCAGAGGGATGAGTAGGCAGAGGAGGTTAGATCGGGACAGGACCTTTGATGACGTCACGGTCATGGGATCTGTGACTCCACCCATCATCGTGACGTCATCAGAGGTCCTGAAGCCCCATGAAAAGAGTACGCGGCTGGCTGGAGGGAGCTGTGGTAAGAGTCGGGGGGGGGGGTCGATCGGGCAGCGGAGGGGCAGTGGTGATAGGCTGGGGTTGACCGGGCAGTGGAGGGGGGCTATGGTGACAGGCAGGGGGGTGATGGGGCAGCGGGGGGAAGTGTTGTGACAGGCGGGGAGTGAGCAGGCAGGAGGAGCTTCACTATAGATGTAATGTAATCTAATATGACCCTAACGCACTTCCGTAAGTTTGGCAGCCACGTCCACGACGACGGAAGTAGCGCCGAAACTTACGGAAGTGCGCTACGGCAATTATATAGTAGATTAGGCTGCTTTCATAAGCGCATACGTATACGCAGTGCCGAATGCAAACATTTTCATGTGAACGCAGCGGAGATTTCATGCGTTCACATGAAAATGTTAGTGAGGCAGCCCGGCCACCGAGTCAGCAGCGGCCGGGAGGCGGAGATCAGCGGCGAAGATCAAGGCAGCTGCCGCTGAATTCTTCCTCCTGGCCGCCGCCACTGGTTCATTTAAAATAGCCGGCGGAAAAACCGGCAGTGAAGTCGGCTTTCCCGCCCAGCTATTTCAAATGAACAGCTGATTAACTTCTTCTTTCTTCTTCTTCTTCTTCTTCTTTCTTCTCCTTCTTTCTTCTTCTTTGTTTGGGGCGGAAAAGCCGACTTCTTCTCCTTTCTTCTTTCTTCTTCTTCTTTCTTCTTCTTCTCTCTCCCTGCCGCCGCTGGTTCATTTAAAATAGCCGGCAGGAAAGACTTCATCAGCTGTTTATTTTAAATAGCAGGGCGGGAAAGCTGACTTCACCGCAGACTTTCCTGATTGTAGGAATGCACAGCAAAAATGAAAGATTGGTTCTGTGGGGAAACTGTGATAACAGGCAGTGTCAGTGCCTCCACTTCCTTCGTTTTGTCTTTCACCGGGTCTCCTCTTTATCATGGCACCAACAAAATAGAACCAAAGTCCTGTTCCATTATTCCTAGCTGTACTATTCAGACATGGTTGCCTACTTTGACCAATAATATTTTCAAACTAAATACTTCAGGCCCACAGGACACTCAATCAACAGCATCGGGAAGGTGCACAAAAGCAAAGGGGCTGAGATTGGCATATCCGGTTGTTTTCTCCTTTAATAACACAGTGCATTGTTGGACCGCCCTCTTCTTCTCTCAGAGACCAGCAGCCATTTTCAGATCATTACCAGCCAGGATTTCATGCAGGCAACCACGTGTTCTCTTGCTCCTGTGTGCTTTTCCTTACTGTGAACTCTTTGCCAAGTCAATCTGGTGAGGGTTATACTTCTGTCTGTGCTCTTTATATTTTAGGGCCAGATAGTATTTCGCTGCACTCGTTTTTTACATAAGGATTATGTCTGTGTGTGTGTCCTATGATCCTCCATTTTTAGTGTAATGATTTTCTGTACTGTACACTGTCAGGGCTGTTTGAGATGTATACCCAGCACTTTTTTATGCTTTCTGTACTGTACACTGTCATATCTTTGTGTTGTATGTGTCCTGTGCTCATATATTCTCTCTTTACTGTATTATTACTACTCTTGTTTATATGATATGCTTAGTACTGATCGATAGTCTTTGTATTCTTATAATTTAACCACACACACATCACAGCACACCCACACCTTAAGGCCCTGTCTCACACAACGAGATTGCTAACGAGATTGTTGTAACGTCACAGATTTTGTGACGCAACAGCGATCCCGCTAACGATGGCGTTGTGTGTGACACGCACCAATGATCTGGCCCCTGCTGTGAGATCGTTGATCGTTACACACTGATCTATGTCATTCCTGCATCGTTGCGCTCCCGCTGGGAGCGCTACATTGTTGTGCTTGACAGAGATAATGAGCAACTATCTCAATGCAATGCTATGGATAGAAAATTCACAACGACCTCGGTATACTCTGGATCATTGCTAAAGTTGTTTTTCACATTACTGGTAAGATGCCTGTTTCACATATTACCAGCGATGTGTAAATGACGCACCAGCGATCTCTACACATCGTTATCGGGATCGCTGATGCGTCGTTATGTGAGACAGGGCCTTTACTCTCCGCTGAACAATAAACAATTGTCTACAGAATCAACAGTCTTTTTACTTGGGATACAGAGAAGGTTTAGCTGTATGCTGGAACTCGCACTGCATATAACGCGAATGAAGGCAAAACAGCAGCTGCAGTGCAACTGGAGCTGAAATGCTATTTCTATGAGGGAACTCTGAAATCAGTCTCTCTTGGTTGACTTCCCATGCTGGCTACTCTCCTCTCATGCCCTGCGTCCTCATGCACAGTGTCCCAAGCAGGTGGCTGTATGCCTTGTTGGGCAACGGGTGATCCGTCCCCTGAGCTTAGGTCCAGCCACCGTTTCGCAGAATATGCACAGTCAGTAGCCATTGCCCATACAGGTGCAGCAGCCTCTGGTTTCCTTCCTCCAACTTAAAGTATGTTGCTAGATCGGGGCCGGTCCGTCCCTTGCAACCTAGCTCCACCAGCAATGCCCTGTGGGGGTTATTGCTGGAACGGGGTCCCTTCGACCAGGGTTCTGTGGCGACCTTCTCTCCGGTCCCACTCCTTCCCTAGTGTAAGTTCCATCTTCTAGGTCTTCCTCTCTTTAACTCTTCTCACTAACTGCCCTAAACTGATCTCTCTCCTTCTCTTCCTCTCTGCTTTTCTACCTTCTTCACCCACCCCCTCGAACTACTCCCTTCTCCAGCTTGAAGATGGGGTCCTCCCTGAATAGGGTCCACTCAAGTTCTCCAGGCCTAGAGTTAGGATGGGTGTTGGGTGCAGGTGTGTGTGTGTCTCGGATTTGTGTCCCCTCCTTACATGGGAGTGGGATATCACACCTATGGCTAGTACCTCTGTGGCCACCAGACTGCAAGGGCGCCACAGATGCTGCAGGCAGACAGTAATCTGAGGAATTGGAAGCTGCGGGCAAGCAGTAAGCTGAGGAATTGGAAGCTGCAGGCACACAGAAATCTGAGGAATTGAAAGCTGCAGACAGACAGGAATATGGGGAATTGGAAGCTGCAGGCAAGCAGCAAGCTGAGGAATTGGAAGCTGCAGCCAGACAGGAATCTGGGGTATTGGAAGCTGCAAGAAGACAGGAATTTGAGAAATTGCAAGCTGCAGGCAGACAGGAGGCTGAGGAATTGGAAGCTGCAGGCAGGCAGGAATCTGAGGAATCGGAAGCTGCAAGCAAGCAGTTAGCTGAGGAATTGGAAGCTGCAGGCAGACAGGAGGCTGAGGAATTGGAAGCTGCAGGCAGTCAGGAATCTGAGGAATCGGAAGCTGCAAGCAAGCAGTTAGCTGAGGAATTGGAAGCTGCAGGCAGACAGGTAGCTGAAAACTTGAAAGCTACAGGCAGACTGGAGGCTGAGGAATTGGAAGCTGCAGGCAGGCAGGTAGCCAAGGAATTCTAAGCTCCAGGTATGCAGGAAGCTTAGGAATTGGCAGCTGCAGGGAAAAAGGTAGCTGAGGAATTGAAAGGTGCAGGCAGATAGCTGGGGATTGAAAGCTGCAGGGAGGCAGGAAGGTGAGGAATTGAAAGCTGCAGGGAGGCAGGTAGCTGAGAAATTGGAAGTTGCAGGCAGACAGGTAGCTGAGAAATTGGAAGTTCCAGGCAGACAGGTAGCTGAGGAACTAGAAGCTACTTGCAAAGCCCGACATGGATCACAAGACAGTTTAGTGCACTGGGCTAAAGGGAGCAAAGCCCGGACCTGGGACAGATGTTTGTATGGTAATGCCATCACTTCCAGTCTGGGCAGAGAACAGTGCTGGTTTGGAGATATAAATACACATTTCTTTCTGTATTTTCTGATCATCTTTTCCTCCAATGAGAACCCTTATAACCGACCAATGTAACTATATCATCTTTATAAAATTACATAAATAATTAAATGAAAGTCACAGAGCAAAGATGGGGATGAAATATTTATTAGATATCGGAGGCACCAGCGGCAGATCGTCACCATTTCCCACACTTGATGTTCGGCATCTTGATTCACTAAAATGAAAGAAAAGATTTATTTAGAAGAGTCGTGTATAAATCGTGCAGTGCTGGGGTCTATGTGATCATCACTGTGCAAGAAGAGACTGATTGTATGCAACTAATTGCCTAGGAGAGATGATTGGCTGAAACAGAAATATTATGTCTGTTCCTTGAGCTGCAATACCAGATATAACCATATAGAAAGGTGGCGCTGTTTCTGAGGATAAACAGCAGAGCCTTCCTTCTCTTCCTATATATCCCTTTAAATCTGCACACAGATACTGACCTCGATTTGTCATTTATAGGGGGGGGGGTTTGTCTCCCTGATTTTGTTATGCTTTCTGTGCTTTTAGTAGCTAGTTTCAGCTCCAAAATAAAAGGCATAAAAAAGAGAAAAACAGGTGGAAAAGCGATGATAAATCAGACTGTTGTGTAAGATTGTGCATGTTCTCCTATTTAGGATACATTGGGGTGTTGTGTGAACTTGTGCAGGGACTTCCGGGAGGGGGGGGGGGGAGTGGAGGGAGCAGCATCTTCTCACATGTAGGATAAATCAGGCTGTTGTGGGAGATTGTGCTGGGACTTCCCGCTGGGGGAGAGGGGAGAGAGTTGCATCTTCTCACATATAGGATAAATCAGGCTGTTGTATGAGATTGTGTTGGGACTTCCTGCTGGGGGAGAGGGGAGAGAGCTGCATCTTCTCACATGTAGGATAAATCAGGCTGTTGTGGGAGATTGTGCTGGGACTTCCTGCTGGGGGAGAGAGGGGAGAGCTGCATCTTCTCACATGTAGGATAAATCAGGCTGTTGTGGGAGATTGTGCTGGGACTTCCCGCTGAAGGAGAGGGGGAGAGCTGCATCTTCTCACATATAGGATAAATCAGGCTTTTGTGGGAGATTGTGTTGGGACTTCCCGCTGAAGGAGAGGGGGAGAGCTGCATCTTCTCACATATAGGATAAATTGGGCTGTTATGGGAGATTGTGTTGGGACTTCCCGCTGAGGGAGAGGAGGGAGAGCTGCATCTTCTCACATGTAGGATAAATCAGGCTGTTGTGGGAGATTGTGTTGGGACTTCCCGCTGAGGGAGAGGGGGAGAGCTGCATTTTCTCACATGTAGGATAAATCAGGCTTTTGTGGGAGATTGTGTTGGGGCTTCCCACTGGGGGAGAGGAGGGAGAGCTGCATCTTCTCACATATAGGATAAATTGGGGTGATGTGTGAGATTGTGTTGGGACTTCCTGCTGTGGGAGAGGGGAGAGAGCTGCATCTTCTCACATATAGGATAAATCAGGCTGTTGTGGGAGATTGTGTTGGGACTTCCCGCTGGGGGAGAGAGGGGAGAGAGCTGTATCTTCTCACATATAGGATAAATTGGGATGATGCGTGAGATTGTGCAGGGACTTCCTGCTGGGGGAGAGAGGGGAGAGGCAGCATCTTCTCACATATAGGATAAATCTGCACATGACACCTGATTCCTGCTGCTCATGTACTTACAACTTTTTTGCACACATACTGACAGTTGAATTCACAGCACTTCTCTTTCCCGGGACAGTCATAGTCATTTTTGCACTTGACCACAGAGAACGGCTTCGCGCAGGCTGCGATTGTCATCGACTTGGGGCACGTCCCGGGTTTAACTACAAATAATATGTAATAATATTATGAGTAATGTGACCTCTGCAGGGAGTAATGGGGTAAAAGAGGCCTCCAGCAGGGGGCGCAGCACACACCTCTAATAGGATCGGTGCACTCTGGGAAACATCTAGGGAAGCAGCACTTGTCATCGCCTCTGCAATCCTTGTCAGATTTACAAAATCCCTCTTTCATTCCGTTCCTGCAGGGGAATCGAGGCGCTGGGCACAATCCGGCCTTCTCTGCAGAGAGGAAAGAGTTATTAAAAACAGGAAAACTTCATATCAGTGCAGAATATATAAAATATGCACACTGTGATTCTACTAACAGAATAGTGAGTGCAGCTCTGGAGTATAATACAGGAGGTAACTCAGGATCAGTAATGTAATGTATGTACACAGTGACTGCACCAGCAGAATAGTGAGTGCAGCTCTGGAGTATAATACAGGAGGTAACTCAGGATCAGTAATGTAATGTATGTACACAGTGACTGCACCAGCAGAATAGTGAGTGCAGCTCTGGAGTATAATACAGGAGGTAACTCAGGATCAGTAATGTAATGTATGTACACAGTGACTGCACCAGCAGAATAGTGAGTGCAGCTCTGGAGTATAATACAGGAGGTAACTCAGGATCAGTAATGTAATGTATGTACACAGTGACTGCACCAGCAGAATAGTGAGTGCAGCTCTGGAGTATAATACAGGAGGTAACTCAGGATCAGTAATGTAATGTATGTACACAGTGACTGTACCAGCAGCATAGTGAGTGCAGCTCTGGAGTATAATACAGGAGGTAACTCAGGATCAGTAATGTAATGTATGTACACAGTGACTGCACCAGCAGAATAGTGAGTGCAGCTCTGGAGTATAATACAGGAGGTAACTCAGGATCAGTAATGTAATGTATGTACACAGTGACTCCACCAGCAGAATAGTGAGTGCAGCTCTGGAGTATAATAAAGGAGGTAACTCAGGATCAGTAATGTAATGTATGTATACACTGTCTGCACCAGCAGAATAGTGAGTGCAGCTCTGGAGTATAATACAGGAGGTAACTCAGGATCAGTAATGTAATGTATGTACACAGTGACTCCACCAGCAGAATAGTGAGTGCAGCTCTGGAGTATAATAAAGGAGGTAACTCAGGATCAGTAATGTAATGTATGTATACACTGTCTGCACCAGCAGAATAGTGAGTGCAGCTCTGGAATATAATACAGGAGGTAACTCAGGATCAGTAATGTAATGTATGTACACAGTGACTGCACCAGCAGAATAGTGAGTGCAGCTCTGGAGTATAATACAGGAGGTAACTCAGGATCAGTAATGTAATGTATGTACACAGTGACTCCACCAGCAGAATAGTGAGTGCAGCTCTGGAGTATAATAAAGGAGGTAACTCAGGATCAGTAATGTAATGTATGTATACACTGTCTGCACCAGCAGAATAGTGAGTGCAGCTCTGGAGTATAATACAGGAGGTAACTCAGGATCAGTAATGTAATGTATGTACACAGTGACTCCACCAGCAGAATAGTGAGTGCAGCTCTGGAGTATAATAAAGGAGGTAACTCAGGATCAGTAATGTAATGTATGTATACACTGTCTGCACCAGCAGAATAGTGAGTGCAGCTCTGGAGTATAATACAGGAGGTAACTCAGGATCAGTAATGTAATGTATGTACACAGTGACTGTACCAGCAGAATAGTGAGTGCAGCTCTGGAGTATAATACAGGAGGTAACTCAGGATCAGTAATGTAATGTATGTACACAGTGACTGCACCAGGAGAATAGTGAGTGCAGCTCTGGAGTATAATACAGGAGGTAACTCAGGATCAGTAATGTATGTACACAGCGACTGCACCAGCAGAATAGTGAGTGCAGCTCTGGAGTATAATACAGGAGGTAACTCAGGATCAGTAATGTAATGTATGTACACAGTGACTGCACCAGCAGAATAGTGAGTGCAGCTCTGGAGTATAATACAGGAGGTAACTCAGGATCAGTAATGTAATGTATGTACACAGTGACTCCACCAGCAGAATAGTGAGTGCAGCTCTGGAGTATAATAAAGGAGGTAACTCAGGATCAGTAATGTAATGTATGTATACACTGTCTGCACCAGCAGAATAGTGAGTGCAGCTCTGGAGTATAATACAGGAGGTAACTCAGGATCAGTAATGTAATGTAATGTATGTACACAGTGACTGTACCAGCAGAATAGTGAGTGCAGCTCTGGAGTATAATACAGGAGGTAACTCAGGATCAGTAATGTAATGTATGTACACAGTGACTGCACCAGGAGAATAGTGAGTGCAGCTCTGGAGTATAATACAGGAGGTAACTCAGGATCAGTAATGTATGTACACAGCGACTGCACCAGCAGAATAGTGAGTGCAGCTCTGGAGTATAATACAGGAGGTAACTCAGGATCAGTAATGTAATGTATGTACACAGTGACTGCACCAGCAGAATAGTGAGTGCAGCTCTGGAGGATAATACAGGAGGTAACTCAGGATCAGTAATGTAATGTATGTACACAGTGACTGCACCAGCAGAATAGTGAGTGCAGCTCTGGAGTATAATACAGGAGGTAACTCAGGATCAGTAATGTAATGTATGTACACAGTGACTGCACCAGCAGAATAGTGATTGCAGCTCTGGAGTATAATACAGGAGGTAACTCAGGATCAGTAATGTAATGTATGTACGTGGCATTCCAGTACCACCGTGCCACAAGTGTCACTGCCATTAGGTGTCACTGGAGAGCAGAAAAAGGTGTTGCACTGAGGCACACACACAACACCAACACCTCCCAGCCAGAAGGGGGAGACCAAACCCGGGTTCAGGGTGCGCTCCCCTATATATTCTGGTCTGGGGGAGGAGCTAGTCAGTGCAGTGTGGAGCAGCACTGTGATGACATCCTGGTGGTTTGCAATCTCTGAGCTCATCCCAGGATTGCTTACTTGTTCCAGGCCTAAGGCTAGGGTCTGATGAGAGTAGAGGGAACAACACACCGGGAGGCTGAGCGGCATAGAGCTGCCCCAGGAGACGAAGAACATAAGCACGGAGACCGGAGTCCGAGACTGTGCAGGTCAAAACACACCGGCAGTCAACACCGGAATGTGTGGGGTTCCAGATTCTCCAGCTAAGCAGTGCTAGGAACACAGCAACGTATAGGCTCCAGAAACGCTCACACCCCGCTGCAGGGTAAGAAGTGAAGGACTCAAGTTGCCTGTTATACTGGTGCACAGAGGACAGAGACAGGGTTGGCAGCCTGAGCTGAAGCAACTGCAGAGCCACTACACCAGCGCAGTGAGGAAACCAATACGACCCCGCTGTGTGCGAACTACCCCAAACCTGCTCTCTAAACAGCCCGGGACTGCTCATACCATCTGCTTAACTTCCAGTAAACAGACTGAGAAATGGCTATCAGGCGTCTGTGTGTGTTACTTGCGTCTACTATCCTGTGCCCTGCAACGGAACCTTGTACCTGGAGAGTCGCCGACCAACAGCACTGTGGAGAGCTGCAGCTGAAAGTAAGTGACTGTGCGCTTCACTAAACTCCATTGCAGAAGGGGCGTGTCCTGCAGCCGATGGCACCGGACACATTCTAGAGGAGCTCCTCCACCCAGACCGGTAAAGCTGCCCAAAACGGCTTCCCCGAGCCCACATTCTGCCTAAAAGACGGCACAGCACTTAGCCCTCACCCTGAGCATGCCGCGGACCGGGTCCCGCCGACGTGAGGCTGACGGCAAGCTCACAGCGTTCTTCACCCCGGAGCCTCACAGGGATCCCAAGATGGCGCCGACCAGGAAGGACCCAGCGTCTCCCTCCAGCGCGGTCTCTCATGCACCACGATCTCCTCGCCGCCCAGAGGAACGCAGCCCTGTGAGTAGAGATGAATCCCCTCTAACTAAGCGATGTATGAGGGACATGCTGGGCTCCATGAGGGACGCTATGATGGGGGAAATAAGAGACATGATGGGAGAAATTAGGGCAGAAATGGCGGCCTTAAGTGAGAGAACCTCACACATTGAAACCAAAATGGCTGATTATGCTTCAGCCCACAATAATCTGGCTGATAGCTACGACATGCTTGATAGGGAAATGAGCACAGTTCGTGCAACCCTGTGCCACCTGGAAGACGGGCTACGCAAAAACAACATAAAATTAAGAGGGGTGGCAGAATCACAAGAAGGAGAGGATCTCCCTGCAGTGGTCACAGCCTTCCTAGCAGCAGCTCTCCCAGCAGCAGCTCCAGAAACCCTGGAGATTGTGAAAACATACAGACTGCCTAAACCTGCAAAACTTCCAAAAGAGATTCCTAGAGACATTTTAATCTCTTTCTCAAGCATTAAAACAAGGGACGCACTTTTACAAGTCATGAGAGCGAACCCTGAGCTCCCACCCCCTTTTGAAAAATCAGCAGTATACCCGGATCTTTCCCCGGGCACACTCGCCAGGAGACGTGAATTCGCTCCAAGCTGTCAACTACTCAGAGAAAAAGGAATCCAATATGCCTGGGGCACCCCGGTGTCTGTGAATTTTAGATACAAAGGATCTAGACATTCATTTGCATCTCCAACTCAACTGCGCAGAGCTCTACGCTCATGGAACTTAGCGCCATCCCCTGCAAGCTCACCGCACACCCCAGAGACGGGGACACGGAGACCTCAGCTTTGAAGCCGATTTCGCTATGAGAAGAACCTTGGGAAAACAGGTTTAGGGTCTGTGTGGGTCGACCTGTCCTCCTGAGACTACCCTTTGGTCCCCTACACTGGACCCCACCTGCCGTGACTCCTTTTGGAGCTTGGGAGGAGGTGGACCCCCCTCCATCTGTATCGCGACCGGTTGGACTCGGTCGCGCAAAGGGAAGGTCCAACTAAGGGTATTTCAGTACCCCCCACTAGTCAGACAATTACGGTCTGACGACAGTTTGGTTTACATAAGTGTCTCCCCCTACCCTTGTCCCTTCCCCCCCCCCCTACCCCCCCCCTGACTATCTCTCTGTCTCTTTCTCCTTCTCGCTCTTAGGCCCCCCCCCTGCTTTCGTCTAATTTTCTATAATTTTCACTTCTGACTTCTTCTTTTCTCCCGAGGTCTCCCCGCGTGGAGATTGAGATTGGTGGCCATGTCTGTAGTTTGCCCATCCAGGTCAGTATCCTCCTCAACATTGAATGTAGCTTCGCTTAATGTAAAGAGACTAAACTCCCAGTTAAGCGCTCCTTCTTATGGCGGGAGACCCGAAGGCTGCAGGCAGATGTGATCTGTATACAAGAATCTCACCTCCTAGCTGAAGACAACCATCGGCTAAGGAACCCCACCTTCCCACACATCTACTTTGCTAATCATAACGTTAAGAAGGCAGGAGTGTGTATTATGGTGAGCAACAGAGTCCAGTTTCAGCAGACCTCAGTAGAGGCAGACTTACAGGGGAGGTTCCTCATTCTGAACTGTCTCATCTCGGGAGAGCCGTACACGATAGTGACGGTCTATGCCCCAAACATGGGACAGTTGAGGTTCCTGAGAGCCCTGTTCAAAAAGCTGCACTGTCCATCTGATAGCTCCTTGGTGATTTGTGGAGACTTCAATCAGATCATGGAATCTAGACTGGACTCTTCGGCTCCACGGGTAAGAAGGAGGGGAGAGTTGGTGGACCTATGCAGGGAATTCAGACTCCACGATGTGTGGCGCTACCTCCACGCAGAGGAAAGGGATTACACTTTCTTTTCCAATAGTCACAAAACATACTCCAGGATCGACTTTTTCCTGGTAGGTGAAAAAATTTTGCCCCGCTGCAGGACAGCCGAAATTGGGTTGATCTCGTGGTCGGACCATGCGCCCGTCACACCAGGGATCAACCAGGGGCAAAATAGAGGTGTACCACGTCGTTGGAGGATGAATGTTAGCCTTCTTTCCGATCAAAACACTTTAGATGCCTTGGGTAAGAACCTGGAGGATTACTTCCTACTTAACGACACGGGAGAGATCGCGCATGGGACCTTATGGGCGGCACATAAGGCGGTGATTCGCGGCCTCCTCATACAGAAGGCAGCTCAAGCTAAGAGAGCCGAGAGGGGTTGTGGAAGGAATGGATGGAACAGATAGCAACCCTGGAGGGATCAAATAAAGCCAGCCCAACTCCTCAACTATCCTCCCAGATCTTTGCTCTCCGTATGAAGCTAAGATCCCAGCTACTCTATCAGCACGAGTTGGGCCTAAGGAAACTCCGTACCCAATACTACGCTGCAGGAGATAGGGCGGGGAAGCTATTGGCCAGGAGACTCAAGAAAAGGGTATCTTACTCAATGGTGACGTCCATGACCTCCCCAGACGGAAAAATAATAAGGAATCCGAGTGAAATAGTTGAAGTAATGGCGGACTTCTATTCAAATCTCTATAACCTGACAGATGACCCCACGACGCAACAGCCTGCCTTAGACAATATCCAAACTTACTTGACGGGGCTCGACCTCCCGACAGTCCCCCCGGACATGCTCACTTCCCTGAACCAACCTTTCTCCCTTACGGAAGTAACAAACATAATCTCATCTCTCAAATTAAATTCAGCCCCAGGCCCAGAAGGTCTGACCAACGAATATTATAGAGTGTTCTCCCCTCATTTGGCTCCATACCTTCTCCGACTGTTCCAGCATTGGCAGACTGAAGGGACTCTTCCGGCGGAGGCCCTAGAGGCCACGATCTCAACAATTTTGAAGCCTGGAAAACAACCCGACAGTCCGAGCAACTATCGACCCATCTCGCTTCTTAACACGGATGTGAAGATATTTGCCAGACTGTTGGCCTCTCGACTTGCCAAGGTGATTCCGTTGCTGGTAAACTCGGACCAGGTGGGCTTTGTGGAGGGACGACAGGCCAGAGATGGCACTAGACGCATGTTAGACCTGGTGGAAAAAGCAGAGGCTAGGGGTGACCCCAGTGTATTCCTGTCTCTCGACGCAGAAAAAGCGTTTGACAGGGTACACTGGGGTTATCTGCGAGAGGTTCTGGGGAGGTTCGGCTTCTCAGGCCCAATTCTATCAGCCATACTCAGTCTCTATTCTAATCCAGGGGCCAGAGTCTCAATGTCGGGATTTGTGTCGAGGCGTTTTGACATCACCAATGGAACAAGACAGGGGTGCCCACTGTCACCCCTGATATTCGCCCTCGTTATGGAACCCCTGGCGGCTTCCATTAGATCCAACCCTGAGATTACGGGTATCCATGTGGGATCTAAACATAATGTCATAGGGCTGTACGCTGATGATGTCATCGTCTCCTGCACCAAACCTGAAAGCTCTATTCCAGTTATTCTCACAGAACTTGACAACTTCACAAAAATCTCCTACTATAAGCTAAACTTAGGAAAGTCCATGGCACTCCCCATTAATTTGTCAAAACGGGAACTGGTTGCCCTCTCCGCACAATTCCCCTTTGCTTGGGCCCCAGAGGGCATACCTTAACTGGGCATAATCCTGTGTCCCACGAAACAAGTTGCCCGAGTTAACATATCCAATCTAATGGCAACATTGAGGGGGAGACTGACTCATGGTCCTCTTCCCCTCCTATCCTGGATGGCTCGCATTCAAGCCTTCAGGATGCTATGGCTGCCGAAACTCTTATACCTCTTTCGTTGTGTACCCATGGGTTTGCCAAGCAAACTCTTATCTCAGCTACAAAAACAAATTAACACCTTTATCTGGGCGGGAGGTAGACCACGAATCCAGAGACGAACAATGTACATGAGATTGAAGGAGGGTGGTATGGGGGTACCGGATGTGTCCGCGTACCATAAAGCAGCAATTCTGGAGGCCTCCAGAGCTCTGTGGAGGCAACAGTTTGAAGTAGGATGGGTTCAGCTAGAGACGGAGTTCGACCCGGAGGTGTCGCCTGTCAAGCTCTTGGCTGGGGCAGCACTGGGTCCGGTGAAGGTACGTCACCCGTTATCTACGGTTCGTACCCTCCAAGAGACATGGAAAAAAATGCCAGAACTCTGGCTACAGCTGCCCCCGGAGAAGATACCGCTAGAGGCTTTTCAGGTGCACATTCCCATGTTGAACATATCACCCTGGCAATCATCGGGGATTCTCTCCTTGGGGGACTTAGTAAAGGAAGGTAGACTAGTTTCTTTCGACACCTTTAGCAAAGAATCTCAGTCCTTACGCAACTCCTTCTTGCTATACTCACAGGTGAGGCATTTTGTAAACTCAAATGCATGCACACACGTTCTTAAACAACCCGCTCCTTCTCCATTCCAGCGTTTTCTTCTGGTGGACACTAGTCCCCCGAAGGGTTTTTCCCTGATTTATGAGGGACTCGTGACCCACAACTCCCCCGTGAAGCTTCCCAACATGGCTTCTTGGGAGAGTGACCTGGGCTTTGAGGCTGATTGTGATGAATGGGAAGGAGCGATTAGGTGCGTAATGCAGGCTACAAAATGCATCAACCACTTGGAATCCTTGAAAAAAGTACACCTACGGTGGTACATCACCCCCACTAGGATGGCCAGACTGGCAAAGGGTTCTTCGCCACTGTGCTGGAGACAGTGTGGCCAGAAGGGAGATCTGGCCCACATATGGTGGGGTTGCCCTAAAATTTCTCAGTTTTGGGTATTGGTGTCTGGCCTACTGGGAGAAATTACAAACACGAGCATCCCCTTAGCTCCTCAACTGGCAGTATTACACATAGTAGCAGAAAGTTTTCCCCCTGTCACACGGCATGCAATCTCCTATGTGCTTATTGCAGCTAGATTATGTATAGCGGCTTCTTGGAAAAATGCAGCCCCTCCGAACATAGGAGACCTTACCAAAAAACTCAACATAATATTTTCTCACGAATACCACCTGGCAATGGACGCCCCGAGACGGCGTTATGTCTCGGATGCGTGGGCCCTATGGGCTAACCACCCGGCAGCCATGGCCCCCCCTCCTTGAGGTCCAGCGGGGAGACAGGTATGGAGATGTTGGTAAAGAGACACTATATATTGGTCCTGGCATTGCCTTCCCTCTTGCACCTATTTTCTCCTGACTTCTCTCCCCCTCCACGCTATCAGCTTCTTTGACTCCCCCCACTCATCCTTGAATTCTTCCCATTCCTCCCTTCTCCCCCTCTCACACCTCCCCCCTTATTTTCATCCCCTCCCTATTCCGATTCTCCAAAACTCCACCTACAGTTGGTCTGGTAGATACACCCCTTGTTGTTTGCATGAGATACGCTGGATTTCCTAGAGTGTCGGATACTTCAAGACCTAGCATATGAGACCTCGATACCACTCAGTTTCGAAAATTTGATCAGCATTAATACTACTCATGTATGACACAATATGAGACTTTGAACATTCTTACTATCATTGACACTTTTGGAGATCCGGTTGACACAGGAGACATATATCCGACCGACCCCCCCCCCCTTTTTTTTTTTTTTCATTACATTCCCCTGTCCTCCCCAAATTATTATTTTATGCTACTTCCCCTCATACCTTATCCCCCTCACACACCCCCCACAATATAAATCTTGTTATCCCTACCTAATACCATATGTTTATGTTGTAAGTTGGATACTGTGTACTGTGTTATTGAAAAATAAAAATACATTGAAGACTAAACTCCATTCCACACTACCACTCCTGCCCTGGGGACCACCAGCCCTACCCGGAGAAGGCTTACCATCCTCGCTGCCCAAGTCACCGTCCCCAGCAGGAATCAGGCAGCAATGGTTCCATTAACCACATACTCTGGTCGGCGTCACAACTAAAATCCCTTGTATATACCCCTTTTTTGGACTGATCCCAGGCCACGGGACCGGGTCACAACTACCGTGATACCCCAGAGACAGCGCCGGCCCTGTTCCCGAATACCCCATAGCCTGGGGGTGCATCATGTACACAGTGACTGCACCAGCACAATAGTGAGTACAGGTCCTGGTTGTCACATTTATAGCACTGGCTGGAATCAGATTTAAGCCAGGTGCTATCAGAGTGGATTATGCTAACTGAAGGTCGGCTGGCAGGGGCATTGGAGGTGGTTGTCATCCTACCCCCTCTCCAGTTGGCGACGACCTCCTTCCACACATCAGGTCTGTGATCTGCACTGCTTTATCCTCCTCTTTTGGCTCCCGATCCATCACAAACTGTCGCACCTCAGCTGGACAGAGATGTAGGAACTGGTCTTTCACCATAAGGTACTTCAGCAGCTCAAAGGTGGTCACTGACAGTCCTTGGATCCACTGCTCAGTGTTGGTTCTGAGCCCATGCACCACATCACTGTCACGTGGTCCATGCAGTATCCAGAATTTCTTGCGGTACACCTCAGGATTCTGCTGGTATTTTCATACTAAGGCCTGTTTAATGGCCTCATAGTTCCCATCTAGGACTGGAGGGAGAGCAGCAAACACTACCAGGGCCTTGCCTCTCAACCCAGGGGTTAATTATCTTGCCCACTGGTCCTTGGGCAACTGATGGTCCTATCAGAAATATGACCACTTCCCTTCCTTCTTCATGATTGGTAAATGCTCGGGCTGGGGTTTAAAGGTGTAGAGGAGATTGTGGCTTCCCGAGTTGGGCCAACTGCAGCTCATGGTCTCATTGAGCTTGGGTCTGCTGCTTGACTCTCTCAGCCTCTGATTTGGGCAATTGTACTGTAGTCTTGTGGTATTGTTGAATGAGCCTCAGCTGTCCCTCCTAATCATTACAGTAGGGTCATCTGCAGGAGGGGACCATCCTGCCTTGGTTGCTGCTGTGGTTTGCATCCTCAAGTGGGACCTCTGAAGAAGCTCAGTCCAGGTCTTGGCTCACCTCTTCTTCATCTGGGTTTGGGTGACGGCCTTGCTTTGTGACGATTTGCAATGGTTCTTTGAACGTTTGCTGCTTGGTTTTGCCAGTAGAATCAATCTGTCTGACATATACAGACTGCAGCAAGAGATAGGGAGGGTGCAACTGCTACACGTACAGTATTGTCCCAGATGATTAGCAACTGGCAACTGCTACACATACAGTATTGTCCCAGATATTATTAAACACTGAGTTTGATCCTCAAAACTTTTTAGTGAGATTAATAGTTTCTCAAATCTGATCATTAATGCTCTATAATCTCACTGCTTACTACGTCTGCTGCACCCTATTATCAGGACTTTTACTCAATTGATAGAGGATAGATAAATGAGGCTACAACTTTTCAACTATTATGCTGATTAATGGTGAGCTCGGAGTGAGGGTATTGTATATATATCAGCGGTTCCAGCACAAGGAACAAATATATACCTCGGTGCCGTCACTGCCAAATTCCACAATAAACCAAGAAAACTAGCGAGCGTCCACCACTAGTTGTTTATATAGGACACCCGTTACAGCCATCATTTGATTTTGAGGTAATGGTTTATAAAGAGTAGGAGGAACCAATCTATAAAATGTTATATATTTAATGAGAAATAGTAGGCAGTGTTTGTAAAAATATACACTGTGTGCAGAATTATTAGGCAAATGAGTATTTTGATCACATACTTTTTATACATGTTGTAAATTGATGGCTCCAGTTATTCTAATTTCCCAAACATCAAGGCTTTGCATAACAAACCAGACCAGGTGAAAAACAAGTCATCAATGGGAGGCAGCAGCATAACTACCACGGTCGCAGGGGTCGCAATTGCGACATGGCCCGACAGGGGGAGGGGCCTGATGAGGCCTGGACAAAAAGAAATGCTTTATTTCTTTTTTTTAAACCCTCCTCCTCCTCTGTTAGACAGTCTAGCATATCTGCTGTCTTTACGGAGGAGGGGGGTTTCGGGATGGGGCATGCACGTGTGGCACTCTGCTCACGCAGGTACCCACAGCCTTCCCTACTGCACAGCTGGGTTTCCACAGCAGGTACCTACTATATGCAACACCTTCCACCCCGGCACAGTAGGGGGAGCTCCGCTCACCGACTTTAGGTGAGATCCCCTATAAATACTGCTGCTGGGGGAGGAGTTAGTCAGAGTGTGCAGATGCTAGGAGAGCTGCGAAGACGTCCTGGGGGTCGGTGCCATGGTTAAGCCCGAACCAGTGACCCGGAGTGGCCCTTCTACGTTGAGCCAAGCCTAGGAGTGGGGACAGAAGCCAAGGAGCAGAGCCAAGGGAGTGAGGAACTGATGGAGGTTCGCCCAGGAAGTACCGGACTTCGGGGGTCCGCACCTGCAGGAGCACTTTAGGACTGCAGAAAACCCTGTCACACCGTGGAGACTTTAATCACCCGGTGTCATGAAAGTATGAATATGTTTCATTATTGGAAGAGGTTGGACAATCAGCCAAAACCTATACATAAGGCTTTGTCTATCCTGAGAGGTTTCTGTAGATCCAAGGCTACATGCAAACCTCCACCCTCTCTCACTCTCCCCCTCCCCTACCCAACTTTTACGACGAGTCGTAAATACCAAAGCAAAGCTGAGTGCATCTTCTCTTCTCCCTCTAAAAAGTTCTTTGTCTTAAATTATAGTTTGTGAATGTCAGATTTAAGAAGACCCGTTCATGCCACATACACATAATTCATATTTTTAGGTTATTCACCGTTTTGTGCATTTAATGATATGTCTTGTATATCTATGTAACACTCAGGAACCTGGGAAATGAGTTCTGGCTTTCTGAACATCATATGTCATATTTGGTATCAATATTCTCAGAATTAAATGACCGTAAATCTGAGTTGTATATCATGAATGGGGGCTCACCTCATCCCCAGATATGAAGAATGAAGATTTATTAAGCCTGGTGAAAGAGGAGGTCTCAGAGGACCATCCCAGTTGGGGAGGGCTCACTCTACGAGGGGGGGCCACAGGTTCTCTGCCCTTTAATAAAACCAGAGCAGCCATTTTTGGGCTGATTCCACCCAGGGGCACGGACATAGCAAGACTACCAGCTGTGCGGTGGAATCATACCTTTCTGGGGAGCTGCCCTCCCCCCCACCGGATCTAAGTTTATCCATGCGTGACTAGGTCTGGAAAGTTCTCTTTTATTCCTTTTATTTTTATAACTGTTTATGCATACATGTACATTATCTCTTATGTAATATATTGTAAATCTTTTATATAATCACTGCCTATCTTTGGGAGTAAAATATTATAATTTACTAGTCTCGATCTCCTTGTCCTATGAACAAGCTCACGACCTCACTGTTCGTTTTACGCTATCATACAGGTTACCGATCCACCTGCAAGAGATCGGTGGTGGCAGCATAATTTTGGTATTTATGTGATATTGTGGGCCTGAAGGTGACTGGATCGAGGTATATATATATTCCTGGCAGGAACTGGTGGTATATATAAATCCTGTCACATCACGTGCCGAAGTAGACAACATAAATTAGGGCAGCTGGGCTCCTTTCTTATCCTCTGGCAATACCGGATTTGGCCAGCAGGCTAAAAGGGTGCCAGAGAGCTGCAGGTCCTGACTAAGTCTTCGTGACACCCAGTCCCCCTGCGTATCCAGTCAAAGGAAGACAGACACCACAGTGTAACACAGCCTTGATCAGAGAGGGTAACCCGTGGACTGCGCAGGAGGAGAGACTAGAGACCATAGAAAGCGAGGAGGCCAGTCTGGCTGCATGCAGACAGGGTTTCAGGAAATGTAGAGAAGCTGAAGAGGCCTTATACCCACTTGCTGTGAAGACTCACTGTGCATCTGGTCACCCGACAGTGCTCTGGACGGATTTACCTGCTAATACCACCAGTAAAAGGTAAAAGAGACTTGCTTCGGTGTGTGTGAGTTATTCCTCTCCATTCCCGGTGCCCATATATACTGTTCCATCACTCCCCATCCCGACCTCAAGCTCCGCTCCAAGCTGCCTCGCCACACTATGCTGCCCCAGAGGCCCAGCTCCACCTGTAGGGAGCTTTACTAACCTAGCCGCATTACCATCGCCCGCTGGAGGACTGAAGCAGAACTGGTGACCCATCATCAGGTACTACAGGTGGCGTCACGTGGCACGTGACAATCTCTTATCCCCTGTACATAACCCCTTATTGAAGTGTCACCCAGGCCACTGGCTCAGGCGCTGCTACCCGTGACACCCCCGTGAAGCACCCACTGAGCCTGATGTCCAATTACCCCAGGGCCTGGGGCTCGACACACACCTTTATTTACACGTCACAGTCTGACCCCGGAAGTACCTGAGTCGTCAATCCGGGGTCCAACAGCTCCAATCTGCCCCCTGGTATGCAATGCTGCAGCGTGTCTGAGGTCATCCCACGCTTCAGCAGATAGGTCAGCTCAGCAGAGTGCCGCGGAGGAGAACATGGAAGCCAGGCTGCTAGTGGAGGCTGCTGATGGAGGGGGAGAGAGGCTGCTGGCGGAGGCTGCTGATGGAGGAGGGAGAGAGGCTGCTAGTGGAGGCTGCTGATGGATGGGGGAGAGAGGCTGCTGATGGAGGGGGGCGAGAGGCTGCTAGTGGAGGCTGCTGATGGAGGGGGAGAGAGGCTGCTAGTGGAGGCTGGTGATGGAGGGGGGAGGGAGGCTTCTGGTGGAAGCTGGTGATGGATGAGGGAGAGAGGCTGCTGGAGGAAGCTGCTGATGGAGGAAGGAGAAAGGCTGCTGCTGGAGGCTGCTGATGGAGGGAGGAGAGAGGCTGCTGATGGAGGGGGGAGAGGCTGCTGGTGGAGGCTGCTGATGGAGGGGGAGAGAGGCTGCTGTTGGACACTGCTGATGAAGGGGGAAGGGAGGCTGCTGGTGAAGGCTGCTGACGGAGAGGGGAGAGAGGCTGCTGGTGGGAGCTGGTGATGGAGGAGGGAGAGAGGCTGCTGGTGGAGGCTAGTGATAGAGGAGGGAGAGAGGCTGCTGGTGGAGGCTGGTGATGGAAGGGGGAGAGAGGCTACTGGTGGAGGCTGCTGATCCAGGGGGAGAGTGGTTGCTGGTGGAAGGGGGAGAGAGGCTGCTGATGAAAGGGGTGGGAGGCTGCTGCTGGTGGAGTGGGGAGGGAGGCTGCTAGTGGAGGCTGCTAATGGAGGGGGCAGAGAGGCTGCTAGTAGAGGCTGATGATGGAGGGGGGAGAGGCTGCTGGTGGAGGCTGCTGATGGAGGGGAGAACAAGGCTGCTGGTGGATGCTGCTGATGGAGGGGAGAGAGAGGCTGCTGGTGGACGCTGGTGATGGTTTGAGAGAAAGGCTGCTGGTGGATGCTGGTGATGATGGGCGAGAAATACTGGTGCTGGTGGGGAGAAAGGCTGGTGATGGAGGAGGGAGGGAGGCTGGAGATGGTGAGGGAGACTTACGCTATGTGGTGCATTATACTATGTGGAGGACTATGGGGGGTGCATTGTAATTTATGAAGGGATATGCGGATGCATAATAATTGGAAGACTATGGTGGCGGGAGGAGGAAAACCATATATATACCAGGATAAGGGCCATATTCCAGGAGGATGACCATATATAGCAGGATGAGGGACATTAATACGAAATTAAAGGGAAAAGGGGTCGATTTGTAAGTCTTTATGGGATTTAGAACATTACACAGGGCTCATACATCTGACCAATGTGGGGGGCCTAGTCTAAATTTGGCATCGGGGCCATTAGACTCTAGTTATGCCACTCATGAGAGGCATGAAGTAGACTATGAGGCCATACAGCCGGGATGGAGAGGGAGGAGAGGTGTGAATGAAGTCACCTTCCCAGGACAAAAGAATGGTTGTGACATCTACACTTGGGCAGAATTGTCTCCAGATTATATCCAGTATGTCATGACGGTCTGTATTGAGACTTCATTTTAAATGTGTTTTTTCCCCTTTGGCAGTGTAGACGTTAATGTCAGTTTCTGTTGCTGCAATGCTCCTTAGTTCTCCCAGGTGTGGCTACTTTGTGATCACTCTCATCTCCTTTATGTGGTCACATGTTCCAGCATTCTTGCTGGTGACTGAACTCCATATCTGGCCTTACTACCTGAGGTGAAGGAGCTACTCTGTAGAAGCTGACTGTTGCCAAGTCATCTGTTGCCTAGGAGAGTCTGTCTCCCCTTTCCCACATGTTGATATTAGTGCAGTGATTAGGACAAGTGCTCCCACTGGCTATCTCCCTATCTAGGTTTATCATCAGGGTCAGCGAGGGTCTAGGTATCATGCTTGGCAACAGGGTGAAAGAACCCATATAGGGATGGTAGGGAGATCTGGGCACAGCCGCAGGTGGGTGCAGAAGGTCTCCTTTCCCCCCATTCCCTACTAGCAGGGCCCTCTTGTTGTATTTTCCCCCACCTGGTGTTTCCCCAGTCTGTTGTTGTGTGTTGTATGTGGACACTGTTGGTCTGTGCTCCCCTGTCATGCACTTTATCCAGACGCTCCCTAGTCCGCGGTGTGACACAGTATCTATAGTCATCATTTCATTATTGTCTCGTTAGATAGCAAAGGTGGGACTCAACATGTAAGAACACGAGGTAAGACAAGTGTCTGCCCAGTCTAACCAGACAGGAAGATTTATTGAGAATTCCACAATTACATTCATCGTCAAGCTGTTGTACCACTTTTTAGTAGCGCAGTTTCTCAGATATACCAGGCCTGAACCACTGGTTATTTGGGTTTAATTTACAAACTTAAACTTTAAAAAGTGTTGAGTTTTATCCACATCGTAGAGCAAAACTATAACTGAGAAGAGTGATCCAAAAACAAAACTTCCACATCTTCATTTCCTGAGCCAATTCTTAGACCAACCAATAATCTTTAATAATAGAAATAAAGGAAGAGGGTGAGCAGTGAAATGAAGGCGGCAGTGACAAGAATCAAGATAGGACTAGAAACGAGAGAATCTGCCAAGATTCCAGCTTGACAAATCTCTCGGAATTGCATTTCCATTAAAGTTATTCTTTGGGATTCTAAGGTTTTCTATTGTTCCTAATTGCGTGTTTCTTAGATGTTGATGTCTGTCCCACCGCCGGCTGCAGCCCGACATTTGGTACTTTGCACCTCTTTGTTTTGCATTCCCCTCTGACCAGGACTCTGACATAACTGTGCGCCTTGCTGTTGTGCCACACATTACAATTTTGGGACATACATTACCGGGGACTGGTCAGCACTTTGGAGGATGTATGGCGTGAGTCCTACCATCCTGGACACCGTGACATAGAGTGAACTAGGCTGAAGAGGACGAGCGAGATAGGGAAGATGAAAGTAAGAGGAGTGGAGAAACCAGCAGTGAGGTGTGTGAACATAGCGAATCTTTGGGTCAAAACGTTTCTGAATTCTTAAGGAGCAAATAGCAAAAACTTTGGATTTGGGGGAATTAGTGCATTTCTAGTGGAATTTTATTCTATGCAAACAAATTTACACATCTCTATTACAGACCCAATGAAGTCATAACATAATGCAGTTAAGTAAGGACAATCGAACTTCACATCCTATGTCTAGTCCTCCTATGCTTAGTTCCCCCATCAAAGAACTTCAAGAGTAACTGTTGGCAATACGTATCTCATATTTTCTATTGGGTAATGTTTAAGCCTGAAAGGACCAATGTTACTGCTGGATCTCTGCCAATAAACATCTCGAACCACCTATGGGCACCAGCAGTGTTCATCTCAGCCATGAGAAAACAAGCAAGACAGAGAAGACATCTATGAACCATTCGACATTGATCCTTGTATCTTACCGATAGGCTTGTTGGGTTGCCATGGTCCTGGAGGCTTATTGGGATGCCATGGTCCTGGATTATTGTTTGGATTCCATGGTCCTGGATTATTGTTCGGATGCCATGGTCCTGGATTATTATTCGGATTCCATGGTCCTGGATTATTGTTCGGATTCCATGGTCCTGGATTATTGTTCGGATTCCTTGGTGCTGGATGATTATTGGGTTGCCATGGTGGTTGAGGTGGTGGATTTCCATAGTCGTGGGCTAAGGTTCCTATGTAGCATAGGAGGAGTAGAAGGAGACAGCGTATGTCTAGAGCCATGTCTGCCGAACACTGGAGATACGAGCCGGCCAGGTGAAGGACGCACCATTTATAGATGTGAGAACAGAAGGGAGGAGGAGGTACAGGACCGGTTTGGCTCTTCCACAATGATAGATTTGACAATTTATGGGATTTAATAAACACATCTCTATAATTAACACTGCTGGATACTTATTGTCAGCAACTTTCTGCTGTTTACAGGAACGTCTCTATGGAAGGGAGTCGGTGATTTCAGTTCACAGCATTTACATCCCAGATTTCTTACAGGTATTTATCTTCTTTTTTTAGCATCTACAATAACTTTCGTAAGGTCAGGTGCTCCTGTATCTGTGTCCCCACAGCCATAGAGTTAGGGTACCTTTACACGTCGCAACATTGCATGCAATTTCACTTGCATCTTACTGGTTGCAGTGAAATCATGGACACATTGTTACATTTGTACACAGCAACAAAATAGAACAACGTGTCCATGAGTTCACTGCAACCAGTAAGTTGCAAGTGAAATTGCATGCAATGTTGCGACATGTAAAGGAACCCTTAGAGCAGCAGGAGGGAACTATGAAATCTAAGTATTTTATTAATAGCATGATGAGCATCATAGATAGTAATGCAAATGTACATGGAGCAGAGACATTTTATAGTAATAAAGACTAATGCATAAGAAAAATAGAAAATAGTAATAAATAAGTATCATCAAAGCATGACAACTATAGGATTGTAATAATGAGGGCAATCTGGGCTACTGCCCAGGACCTGGATAGTCCTGGTTAGTGGATTAGCTCCTGATGGCAACATACCATGGGGTAAACATCATGAAATTGTAAACTATACAAACAATGGATACCTCAATGACCAAAACATAAGCATGTAAAAAAATGGAAGTATGTATCATGATATATACATAGCTACCTGACTCCAGATGAAGCCTTAGCTGAGTGTTAACAATAGTGACCCTTTCCCCATTCTTCGTAATGGTATATATTGTGTACTAGATGGTGGCCCGATTGTTTCACAGGATGGAGTGATGTGGGCAGGATGGAGCCGGGGGCAGGATGGAGACGGCGGGGGGCAGGATGGAGCCGGAGGGGGGGCAGGATGGAGGCGGAGGGGGGGCAGGATGGAGGCAGAGAAGGTGCCGGATTGAGGTGGGGGAGTGAGAACATCGGGGGGCAGGATGGAGGCGGGGGGCAGTATGGAGGGAGCAGGGCAGGATGGAGGGAGCGGGACAGAATGGAGGGAGCGAGGCAGGATGGAGTGAGCGAGGCAGGATGGAGCCGGAGGAGTAGGATGGAGCCGGAGGAGCAGGATGGTGGCAGGGTGGAGCAGGATGGTGCGAGCGGGGCAGGATGGAGCGAGCGGGTCAGGATGGGGCCAGGGGGACAAGATGGAGTTGGGGGGCAAGATTGAGCGAGCAGGGCGGGATGGTGGTGGGGGTGCAGGATGGTGGGGGGGGCAGGATGGAGCGAGCGTGGCAGGATGGAGCTGGAGGAGCAGGATGGTGTCAGGGTGGAGCAGGATGGGGGGGCAGGATGGTGCCAAGTGGGGCAGGATGATGGCGGGGGTGCAGGATGGAGTGAGCGAGGCAGGATGGAGCAAGCAGGGCAGTATGGGGCGAGCGGGGCAGTATGGAGCGAGCGGGGCAGGATGGAGCGAGCGGGGCAGGATGGAGCCGGAGAAGCAGGATGGAACCAGAGGAGCAGGATGGTGGCGGAGGTGGGGCAGGATGGGGGGGCAGGATGGAGCCAGCGGGGCAGGATGCTGCGAGCGGGACAGGATGGTTCGAGCGGGACAGGATGGTGCGAGCGGGGCAGGATGGAGCGAGAGGGGCAAGATGGAGCCAGGGGGGCAGGATGGAGCCAGCAGGGCAGGATGGAGCAAGTGGGGTAGGATGGAGCCGGGGGGACAAGATGGAGTAGGGGGGGCAGGATGGAGCGAGCGGGGCAGGATGGTGGCGGGGGGGCAGGATGGTGGCGTTCAGGGCAGGATGGAGTGAGCGGGCAGAATGGAGCCGGAGGAGCAGGATGGTGGGGGGGGGCAGGATGTTGGCGAGCGGGGCAGGATGGTGGTGGGGGGGCAGGATGGAGGGAGCAGGGCAGGATGAAGCGAGCGGGGCAGGATGGTAGCGAGGGGGCAGGTTGGTGGTGGGGGGGTAGGATGGAGCCAGCGAGGCAGGATGGAGCCAGGGGGCAGGATGGAGCCGGGGTGGGGGGCAAGATGGAGCAAGCGGGGCAGGATGGAGTGAGCGGGGCAGGATGGTGGCAGGGGGGCAGGATGGTGGCAGGGGGGGCAGGATGGTGGCGAGCGGGGTAGGATGGTGGCGAGTAGGGCAGGATGGTGGCGGGGCGGCAGGATGGAGCCGGAGGAGTAGGATGGAGCTGGAGGAGCAGGATGGAGCATGATGGTGGTGGAGGTGGGGCAGGATGGTGCTGGCGGAGCAAGATGGAGCCGGCGGGGCAGGGTAGAACCGGCGGAGCAGGATGGTGCGAGCGGGGCAGGATGGTGGCGGGGGGGCAGGATGGAGCAAGCGGGGCAGAATGGAGCCGAAGGAGCAGGATGGTGGCAGGGGGACAGGATGGTGGCGAGCGGGGCAGGATGGAGTGAGTGGGGCAGGATGGTGGCGGGGGGGCAGGATGGAGCGAGCAGGGCAGGATGGAGCGAGCAGGGCAGGATGGTAGCGAGCGGGGCAGGAAGGTAGTGGGGGGGGCAGGATGGAGCGAGCGGGGCAGGATGGAGCCAGAGGAGCAGGATGGAGCTTGAGGAGCTGGATGGAGCCGGAGGAGCAGGATGGAGGCGAGGGGGGCAGGATGGGGGGCAGGATGGTGGCGGGGGGGGTAGGATGGTGGCGGCGGGGCAGGATGGAGCAAGCAGGGCAGGATGGAGCCGGCGGGGCAGGTTGGAGCCAGGAGGGCTGGATGGAGCGAGTGGGGCAGGATGGAGCGAGCGGGGCAGGATGGAGTCGGAGGAGCAGGATGGTGGCGGGGGGGCAGGATGGTGGCGAGCAGGGAAGGATGGAGTGAGCGGGGCAGGTTGCTGGCGAGGGGGCAGAATGGAGGCGGGGGTCAGGATGAAGTGAGCAGGGCAGGATGGAGCGAGCGGGGCAGGATGGTGGTGAGCGGGTCAGGATGGAGCAAGCGCGGCAGGATGGAGCGAGCGGGGCAGGATGGAGCCGGAGGAGCAGGATGGAGCCGGAGGAGCAGGATGGAGCGGGAGGAGCAGGATGGTGGCATGGGGGAGGCAGGATAGTGGCGGGGGGGGGGGGGTTGGATGGTGGCAGGGGGAGCAGGATGGAGCGAGCGGGGAAGGATGGAGCCGGCGGGGCAGGATGGAGCCAGGGGGGCAGGATGGAGCAAGCGGGGCAGGATGGAGCGACCGGGGCAGGATGGTGGCGGGGGGGCAGGATGGAGCGAGCGGGGTAGGATGGAGCAAGCGGGGCAGGATGGAGCCGGCAGGGCAGAAAGAAGCCGGCGGGGCGGGATGGAGCCAGGGGGGCAGGATGGAGCCAGGGGGGCAGGATGGAGCGAGCGGGGCAGGATGGAGCGAGCGGGGCAGGATGGTGGCGAGCGGGACAGGATGGTGGCGAGGGAGGCAGGATGGAGTAAGCAGGGCAGGATGGAGCGAGCGGGGCAGGATGGAGACGGAGGAGCAGGATGGTGGTGGGGGGGCAGGATGGGGGGGCGCAGGATAGTGGTGGGAGGGTGCAGGATGGTGCCGGCGGGGCAGGATGGAGCCAGCGGGGCAGGATGGAGCTGGGGGGCAGGATGGAGCCAGCGGGGCAGGATGGAGCCGGCAGGGCAGGATGGAGCCAGGGGGGCAGGATGGAGCCAAGGGAACAGGATGAATCCGGCAGGGCAGGATAGAACCAGGGGGGCAGGATGGAGCCAGCGGGGCAGGATGGAGCCAGCAGGGCAGGATGGAGCCAGGGGGGCAGGATGGAGCCGGGGGGGCAGGATGGAGCCAGGGGGGCAGGATGGAGCCGGCAGGGCGGGATGGAACCAAGGGGGCAGGATGGAGCAAGCAGGGCAGGATGGAGCCGGGGGGGAAGGCAGGAAGGAGCAAGCGGGGCAGGATGGTGGTGGGGGGGCAGGATGGAGTGAGCGGGGCAGGATGGAGCCGGAGGAGCAGGATGGAGCCGGAGGAGCAGGATGGAGCGGGAGGAGCGGGATGGTGGCATGGGGGAGGCAGGATGGGGCTAGTGGGGCAGGATGGAGCCGGGGGGGCAGGATGGAGCCAGGGGTGCAGGGTGAAGCCAGGGGGGCAGGATGGAGCGAGCGGGGCAGGATGGAGGCGGGGGGTTGGGTCTGGGGCAGGAGGGAGCAAGCGGGGGCAGGATCCCTCCTGCTGTTCTCACCCGGCGTCTTCACTAGTTGTCATATGACAGGGCGGGCTGTGTGATGTCACATCAGCCCGCCCTGTCACATGACCACAGTGACGAGTGAGAACAGCGGGAGCCGAGGGGGAGCAGTATGGATGCAGGTGGAGTGGGAAGTGGGGGGCAGTATCCCCCTCGCCTCTCACTGTTCTCACCCGTCAGTACACAGGGCAGGCTGATGTGACATCACACAGCCCGTCCTGTGTACAGACGGGTGAGAACAGCGGGAGGTGAGAGGGGAGGCGAGGTGGGGCAGCGGGTTCCCTGTAACGCGCCGCTGTCCCCGGCTGCAGATTGGTGCAAAATTCAAACTTTGAATTCTCGCGTCAATTTGCACAGCCTGTGCTCATTGGCGCCCGCCTCCGGTGGGCGCTGATGAGCTGCCTGTGTCTGGCGCGCAATTTTGGCGACAGACACACTCAAAAAACTCTTAGACAATTATATAATAGATTATGTGCAATGGACATTCTTAGGGTTTCTCCTATGATATTTCTGTTTCCTTTCAATCAATAACTTATGAATGAACATTAAACTCCATCTTATGGCAGTGGGAAACGATGATGAAGCAATAAATTATCGTCCATCAGAATTGCCTTCCCTATAGCCCTTTGCTATAGTTTTATGCCTTCACACGGACATGTCTGAGCCTCCGGTAACGAGCACCACACCCGGCAGCCCAGCCTGGATGATGTCAATCCATGAACTGGTTACACCCAACTCAGTGCAGAGCAGCTCGGTGTCGACATTCTGCATTGCTACATGCTCTACAACAAGGTGTGGAGTCTATAACCTGATGGCTGGAGGCTGAACCTTTATAAAGCATTTATTACTCTCACTGATCTCTTTTTCTAGGTCATAGTCACAGGGCAAAGGAAGGTGAGATATGGCGGAGACACATGGAGCACTACACAGTGGAGCCACCATTGTTTTCCCTGAGATGAGGCCACTGGGCACATTGTAAGTGAATGTCTACCGCTCATCTAGAACCATTGTTTGAGCAGATACACCGATATATTCCAGACATCTGCTGGAAGCTCCATATTTGGGAAAAGTAATCCAGAATCCAGAATAAATCTCAGCTCAATCTATATGATGAGTGATCATTGAGTGCCAGCAGATGGGGCTCCTCGTATGAGGTCACTTCCATGATGTGGCCAGGGCATGGGGTACTCGGACACTGGGGCTGATGGCTTTGTGGATGGGAGATCACGGGTGGTCTGGATCCTGGTTCCGTGCCCTGGTTATCATTTGTGTTGATGGTTGGGGAGAAGGGAGTATTTACAAGGGAGCGTGACGCCACCTGTGGATCCCGGTAATACAGGTACCAACGCTGCAAACCAGCCGCTGAGGTGATGGTGGGTGCAGCAGAGAGTGGTACAGCTCCCCACAGGAGGAGCTTTTACCTCAGGGTAGCAGTGATGGATCAGGAGGATGAGGGGAGTTGTTGCAGTCCTTACCCCTCTGGTGAGCTGCTGATGTTGGTGTTGGGGCCCTCCGGGCACCGGAGGGAAGTACAACAGTGACCAGTTCAAGTTTGACACCACTTTACTGAGTACCGGCAGATGGTAAAACGGAACACAGTACAGTTTGGCTTACTGGGTGTCTGTTGTGAGCTCAGGGTCCCCCTTATGGAGTCTATAGATGTTTTCCTTCTTTGTCTTTCAGGGTTTACTTCACTCTTCTCACACCACCCTCACAGAGCTCTCCCGCCAGTCCTACGGTCTGTAGGTAGTAGGCAAGGCCTGTGCCCTACCGCTTCGGACAGGGGGGCCCAAGTAAGCAAAGCCTCCCACCACCACCGGAATTGTGGCCCTCCTCCTCTAGTGTCTTGAACCGGTGCTTAGTCCTGAGGGGCGAGGTACCTTGTGGCGCTGTCAGCAACCCGGTTACTAGGGGCCTGCAGCTCGTCGGTCCGCGGTCAGAGTTAAACTTCAGCTTCCCTCGTTTCCGGTGTTTCCCTCAATGTGACCAGCTGGCTCCAACCAGTCCTGGCCCATTGCCTTCTGTCCTGGGTCCCCACTTTAAAGATGGGGCTCCCTTCTGTCGGCTGTGCTGTCCGGCCTGTCCTTCCTGACTGCCTTCCCAGCACCGTCTGAATCTAAACTGTCACTTTCTCACTAACTCTACCCTAGGCTCCACCCCCTTTTGGGACCTACTAAATTGTCGGTCCCCCCTACTCTAAGTGGCGTAGTCCTAGGTGTGTGCAAGAACAGACTCCATAGGTTTAACCCTGAGCTGACAATTTACAGAGATATCACATTTGGTTGTCATATTGCAATACCTCCCTGTGGCGCCTAGCCAGAGGGGCGCCCCACAACCCCTTGGTATAACACACCCGTCCGTGGGTGTTAAACCAAACCAGGTATAATGGGTGCTTTATTAACAGGTTAACCAGGTAACTTTTAAACACATATAAACAACTAGCTGTGAGCCCGATGCAAATGCATCGGGATTCTAGAACGTGCATAAATTTGCTTATAATAGTTATAGCTGGTCTGAGTACTTTTTGGGGGGGTGTGAGGACTTTTTGGGGGGGTGTTGAATACTTTTTGGGGGGTGTTGAATACTTTTTGGGGGTTGTTGAATACTTTTTGGGGGGTGTTCAATACTTTTTGGGGGGTGCTCAATACTTTTTGGGGGGGGTTCAATACTGTTTGGGGGGGTAGTAGTAGTAGTAGTAGTAGTAGTAGTAGTAGTAGTAGTAGTAGTAGTAGTAGTATAGGGAGACGTGCTGTGATAGCGAGTCGCATGGATCCCCATTCAAAGTATAAGGGGACTTGCGGCGGCTGATGTAGCGACTCGCAATGGCCTCGCGGCCATTGCTCGCGCTACCTCAGCGGTAAATCGCTAGCTTTGTGGCCGAGCCTCTGGTTCTATTTTCGGCCAGCGACTCGCAATGGCCGCTTCGCGGCCATTGCTCGCACAAACCTAGCGACTCGCAATGGCCTCGCGGCCATTGCTCGCGCAGCTAACTACTCGCATTGCCCGCTACGCGGCCAATGCTTCGCCGTCGTGACGTCAGAGTGTGACATATCCACGGCGATTTCGGGGTCCGACACGAAAATGCCTACGGCAATTATATAGTAGATAAGATTAATTTCGGGTCTTTCCTTGCGGGAGGTGCATTTCTTGTAACATTGCAATCAACATGAACACACATATTAGTCCACATCGGCCCAACGGGGACCGGGTATCAAGTTTCTGATCAATGTCCATCAGAAGCTTAAAGAAAATAACAGGGAAATGCAAAAGAAAATAGACATTTAAAGGCACAGTTCACATTTTTGTTAAGGCACTACTGGGTTAAACGTTTAACGTTTACTCATCGACTTTGCTGACTCGGATTGTGAACCACCCGTGGGGACCAGCTTGGCGCTCGTACGTGATTACATCTCCATGATACAGGTCCCGGTCCGGATGGCCCTGGGGAACTGCAGATAGAGCCACTCTCCAGCTGCAGCAAATAACGCTGGTACCGTGACCTTCCATTGCTCACGGGGCCCGGTCTCCTCCGTACCACCGATGGCTCCTTACTTCTCCAGATTCTCCTCCTCCCCAACACTGACCTGGCAGCTCATGTTTGCAATCGGCTCCTCCTCTGTCAGCTCGGGCTCCTCTGGGAACTGGATGAGGTCCTCCACCACGATGATATCCTCTTCTCCGGGCTCCACAGGTGATATAGCAATGGGTTCCAGGGACTCAGCAACGGGGACTGCCATTCCCTCACAGCCGGTTACAGATAATGCATCCGGAGCCTGACCATGTATCATGTTTTGGCTTCAGGCCGCATCCTGCTCAGTTTTCATAGTCCCGAACTGGTGTGGGCTGGTGCTTGACCCACCCCCTTGGTTGTTTGATAGCAAAGGGAGCGGGGAGACTTTTTGGCGCCTCTTGGATGGCCCATGTATGCTGAGGGGCCGAGGCACGCCACTGGGCCAGCACATAGTCTCTTTACATCTCTTGACCCACCCACCACGAAGATCCTATGGGCGAGCCTTTCGGGCTTTTCCAGAGCCCGCCACTACTCTCGTCCCTCCTCGGCAGAACGAAGGGCGGGGTTTATTTTCCAGCTCTTTTCTCTTGCTGTGGCGTAGTTTCAATTTCTGTAATGGCGGACCAGTTATACAGTTCCGAAAACAGTTAATAAAGTCTTTTGGGCGGACTTTACCTGGTTTCACCAGGCCGGTTCTATCTTGTTCGTAGTCGCCAGAATACGATGTGACCAGGACTAGGGGTACTCGGACACCGGGGCTGATGGCTTGGTGGATGGGAGATCACGGGTGGTCGGGATCCTGGTTCCGTGCCCTGGTTATCATTTGAGTAGATGGTGGGGGAGAAGGGAGTATTTACAGGGGAACATGAAGCCACCTGTGGATCCCGGTAATACAGGTACCGGCGCTGCAAACCAGCCGCTGAGGTGATGGTGGGTGCAGCAGAGAGTGGTACATCTCCCCACAGGAGGAGCTTTTACCTCAGGGTAGCAGTGATGGATCAGGAGGATGAGGGGAGTTGTTGCAGTTCTTACCCCTCTGGTGAGCTGCTGATGTTGGTGTTGGGGCCCTCCGGGCACCGGTGGGAAGAATAACAGAGACCAGTTTAAGTTTGACTCCACTTTACTGAGTACCGGCAGATGGTAAAAAAGAACACGGTACAGTTTGGTTTTCTGGGTGTCTGTTGCCAGCTCAGGGTCCCCCTTATGGAGTCTCTAGATGTTTTTCTTCTTTGTCTTTCAGGGTTTACTTCACTCTTCCCATACCACCCTCACAGAGCTCTCCCGCCAGTCCTATGGTCTGTAGCTAGAAGGCAAGGTCTGTGCCTTACCGGTCCGGACAGGGGGCCCAAGTAAGCAAAGCCTCCCACCACCACCGGAATTGTGGCCCTCCTCCTCTAGTGTCTTGAACCGGTTCTTAGTCCTGAGGGGCGAGGTACCTTGTGGTGTTGTCAGCAACCCGGTTACTAGGGGCCTACAGCTCGTCGGTCTGCGGTCAGAGTTAAACTTCTAGCTGCCTCGGCTTCCCGCATTGCCGGTGTTTCCCTCAATGTGACCAGCTGGCTCCAACCAGTCCTGGCCCATTGCCTTCTGTCCTGGGTCCCCACTTAAAGATGGGGCTCCCTTCTGTCGGCTGTGCTGTCAGGCCTGTCCTTCCTGACTGCCTTCCCAGCACCGTCTGAATCTAAACTGTCACTTTCTCACTAACTCTACCCTAGGCTCCACCCCCTTTTGGGACCTACTAAATTATTGGTCCCCCCTACTCTAAGTGGCGTAGTCCTAGGTGTGTGCAAGAACAGACTCCATAGGTTTAACCCTGAGCTGACAATTTACAGAGATATCACATTTGGTTGTTATATTGCAATACCTCCCTGTGGCACCTAGCCAGAGGGGCTCCACATCCACCCCTTCTATCTCCTGGCCAGGTGTTGGGTGCAGGTGTGTGTGTTTCGGGTTTGTGTCCCATCCTTACCTGGGAGTGGGATACCACACCTATGAATTAGGTGCAGTACCTCACTGGTGACCAGACAGGGGCAACACAGTTACTCACTTGCTTACTGGTCATCAAGATAGAGTAGTGACAGAAAAGCTTCTCATTTAAAAGTTCATATGGTTTATTCATGGCTTCATATAATCCACAATGAAAATGAAACCTTCCTTCAGTTTTACAGGAGAGTAAATACCCATTCACGGTATACAGTCCATTTAACTTATGGGATACATACATTTGGATATAACACAGAAGTATCCCAGTACACTCCCTGACAGAAGTTATGTCGCTTATCCATGTTATGTAAATAAAAGCTTATAACCTGACGTTACATTCATCCATTGCTTGTATAAATTTCTCTTTTGAAAGATGAACCCCTACGAAATGTGGGTTAGGTTAAGAAAATAAATTGTCATCAATGCTGAAATATTGATCATTTAATGAACACAGAATGGTCAGATTTTGGCAAGACAAAAGTTTTGTTGCCCACAGAAAGTAATGTGATATTCAAACAAATAATTAACTTAAAATACAAATCTATGTTGCATAACATTGGTGAATGAAGTTGTGGTGCTATTAGAGTCATATTTAATATTTTGTGTCACTTCTATGAGCTTGAAGTACTGCATCCATGTGGTTCAACAATGATTCACATGAAATGTATTAATGAAGTCATCAGGAATAGCAAAGAATGCAGTCTTACATGCCTCCCAGAGTTCATCTAGATCCTTTGGTTTTGTCTTCCAAGCTTCCTCTTTCATCCTACCCCAAATATGCTCAATGATGTTCATGTCTGGTGACTGGGCTGGCCAGTCCTTGAGCACCTTGTTCTTTTTTGCCTGGAGGAACTTTGTTGTAGAGATGGATGTATGAGATGCAGCACCATCCTGCTGTAGAATTTGTCCCCTTTTATTGATTTAGAATGTAAGAGGTAGCTAATGACTTGATATTTTAGGCTACTGATATTGCCTTCCACCTTGCAAATGTTTTGCACACCCCCATACTGAATGTTATACTAGACCATGATCTTTCCACCACCAAATGTAACTGTTTTCTGGGTGTACTTTGGATCCATACGGGCTGCAGTAGGTCTCCTGCAGTATTTGCGGCGGCTGTGGTGTAATTCTACTGAAGATTCATCAGAGAAATCCACCTTCTGCCACTTTTCCAGTGTCCATCTGTTTAGGAGGCTGTGGGACTTTGCAAATGCCACACGGTTGTTTATTCACCTTTTGTTTAGTGCTGGCTTCTGGGCACTGATTCGACCATGGAGGCCATTTCGAGACAGAATCCTACAAACTGTTCTAGTTGACACAGGGACTAGAGTAAGACCCAGTAGAATGAGAGATCTTGTGGCGGTTACCGGGCTAGGATGTCATGGCCATCACATCAGCTAAGTTCTCATGTTATTCCTTATATAAGCTTTGAGTAGTTTTCTACTGTGCCTTTTGCTCCAGTTCACACTGTGCATTAATACATGTCAGCCATTGTGCTTATTTCTTATTAGAATTTCTGGTGTTGGTGTGCAGCGGATATTTATCTAGTAATGTTATGTATTTTTCCAGCTAGCACCCAACATAGAGGTGTGCCAGCCATCTTTAATATATACAGGAACTTGAGGAGCTCTGCTGCAGTGGAAGAGGGGCTTGCTTTGGATTTTCTAACCAACAAACGTTCCTGCTGAGCAGTTGTCTTGCGGGGCTGCTGGACCTGGGCTTGTCAAATACATCTCCAGTCTCTTCAAATCTTTTTTTAATTTTTTGTACTTGACGCTGAGACACATTAAAGGTGCCAGCCACCTCTGCAGTGGATCTGGTCTTCAGCCTCTTGATAATCAAGGCTTTGGTCACAGGGTGAATTTTTGGCATGTTGTCAGAGCTCAAGTTGCAGTTCATGTCAAGGTCTGGGGTGCTGGGTTTCTTTTTATACACGCCCACTAATTAACCGATCATTTACTGAGCACAGGTGAGGATGTAAACTAGGATTGGAGGCATTATATGACCAGGCGACAAAATCTGACCATTCTGTGTTCATTATATGATCAATATTTCAGCATTGATGACAATTTATTTTCTTAACCTAAACCACATTTGGGAGGGTTTCAGCTTTCAAAAGAGAAATTTTTAAAACCAATGGATGAATGTAACGTTAGGTTATAAGCTTTTATTTACATAACATGGATAAGCGACATAACTTTTGTCAGGGACTGTAGATTTAACCCAGACTCCACTCACTCTGGGTCTGTTGTCTCCAACACGGCTCCCACTGTCATTACACACAGGACCTCTCTCAGATACTATTTGTCAGGATTTCCAGCTTTTCCAGGCTACCTTTGATGTTTCCTTGCCCTCAGTCAAGATAGAGTCTGCTGCCTCTCCATTAGGGATGAGCTTTGGGGTCACGCCAATATTAGACATGTCTACCATTAATTTCTAGTAATCAGATAAATAAAAAACACAACACAGAGAAAATGTTTTTATTAGAAATAAAATGCCACACAATTAGTGACTCCATCTTTATTAAAGTAAAGAACACCCCAGTCCAGGCTCAAGGGTCCCATGAAGCCCAATCCGGATCCAATATCATCTGATCGGTTTTTCATACGGCAATCCGATCAATATCAGGCTCAAGGACCTGAATCAGCTGAAGCCAGCGTTAAAACAGACCAGTAAAACAATCAGTTGATTGTTTAAAATCCAGGCGGGAAAACCTGCGGTAAAAATACTTCGCTGCCGGCTTTTTCAAATGAACAGTTGATGATGATTAGCTGATGGTTTGAAATAGCCATCAGGAAAGCCGGCGGTGAAGTCTTTTCACCGCCGGCTATTTCAAATGAACAGCTGATGCTGATTAGCTGATGGTTTGAAATAGCAGCTGTTCAGTTGAAATAGCTGGCGGCTTGCTTCCAGGAATGGGAGCGGCATGGAGTTGAGGGAAAAGGAGCAGAGGGGAATAGGTTAGGATCGGGCTGGGAGGCAGAGGGGGAGCGTGCATCAGCTAAGTGATCATTTAAAACCTGTCAGCTTTTTACCACTGCAAATGGAGTCCGTGGAGCCTCAATTAAGAGTCTCAAACATGGGACTAGCCAGATATCCCTCCAGGGAAGGACCTAGCCCTGGGGTAGAGCTTTTTACCACTGGCTTTTAAACAATCAGGCACCCATTTCAGCCCTTTCCTCAGCCCCCAGACCCCTTTTTTGGGTCCAGCAGACAATTACTTGCATTTCCCATTGACTTTCATCAGACTCGCTACTCATAACGAATACCCGAGTATTAGGACCTACTCGTTACGAGTATATCGAGTCCAAATATTTCACTACTCACTCATCCCAACTTACCATGCCTATATGTTTCCTGCCCTTCCAGGTTTTAAGCTCCAGTCCTACATCCAGGCCTTTCTTGAGTATTGTGTTTCTGCTTCTGGCTCAGCTGTGCATCATCTGCATCTTGTCAACAGCCTGCTTTCCTGGGTCAGCTCTGCATTTCTGCCTTGCAATCACTTGCTCTACTTAATCTTGTTTTTTCTCCAGTAGCATGTGTGTGCCTAGTAAGGGATCTTTCCTGCTGCCAGCTTCATACAGACTACTCTGTCTCACGTAAGCCTTGTTTGCTGTGACATTTTTGTTGTGTATTTGTGCAGTGCGTATTTCTGGACAGTTCAGGACTGGTGTTTCTAACGGCACTGCACTGTTCTATGTCTGTGACTCTGTGAACTGTGCTGCAAAGACTCTTCCACTATTTGGCCATGCATTGTGTGAACTGTGCTGCAAAGACTTTTCCATTATTTGGCCATGGACTTTGTGAACTGTGTGCAAAGGCTATTCCACTATTGGCCTCATACTCTGTTGTACTGCGTATTTCTTAGATGCATACTCGTTGCTGGTTACGCCTAGTTTTGTATAATTTTCAAGAAGACTTGTATATTGCTCTGCACTTGTTTATGTGCAAATATAGACTTTATTCTTTCTCTGCCTAGTCATTGCCCATACTACCTGCAGTCTCTCTTTCTCTCTCTGCACATGTCAAAGGCAAGCTTTGTTATACATCTTGGAGACACACCCATGGGTGGAGGTACATGTAAATTCAGACACACCCATGGGTGGATGTACATGTAAAGTCAGACACACCCATGGGTGGAGGTATATATAAAGTCAGACACACCCATGGGTGGAGGTATATATAAAGTCAGACACACCCATGGGTGGAGGTATGTGTAATATCAGATGCCCCCATGTCTTCAGCAGTCTGATAATCTGGCTTTAAATGCTTTCAAGACATCTAGTGGCTCTACAAGTTCCAGCGAAACGTTCAGATTTGCACCACAGAGGACAACCATCTCTGTGATAAATACCGGCCATTGACAATGCAGCTGGTCACCATATAATACAGTGGGCAACCCAAAGTGAAGTTTGGGCCTCGACATCTATAATAACTTAACAAGTTCACAAGCATGCACTTATCCTTTTTTTGTCTTGTAAACTCATTAAATCATTAGTGCAGAATGAGTGGAATATCTCATTAAACTAGAGATGGCTGCACCCAAAATCAGGAGAAGTGCTTGGTATGCAGAATTGCAGGAACTAATGATACACGGAGCCCATGATTACTCCAAGGGAGCACTGAAGCCACTCATTCATACATGGAATAAAAGTCAATTTATCTGAACCTTAAACAATGTGAGCCCTCTATATAAATGTTTATGTGGTTTAATTTGCACTTGGGTAGACAGAAACCCTTTAAATGTATAAATAAGGAAGGTGTGAAGCAGGGGCCTACCTGGATGGTCTGCATGCCCTTGGCATAGTCACAGGGGTTACACTATATAACATCCTCATTTATAAATAATCAGTACATTTAGTAGATCGTATTGTAATTTTGTAGCATGTAAAGTATATTCTTAGGCTCACTTGGCGAGGTGTATCCACAAAGCGCAACATCCAGGTGGGCACACAGGCCACGGGCATCAGTGTAGCTGGCACTTAAGCCCCTATAAAAATGATGCCAGGTGTGTAGGGTTTAATCCAATATTTGCTAAAAAATTAAAATTAATTTAATATGCAAATGAGGGTGTGTCAGTGCTCCCTTGATTAGGCCTATGCCTTGGTGCACTGGTATTTGCATATTAAAACCAGATTCACTCATTTTCCTAAATTAAATTAAGCTGTAGATTCCTAGCATGTTTTTTCAGGGTCCACATAGCCATGGGGGCTGCAAATGGATATTGGGGGCTGCAAGGGGATGATGGAGATTATGGAAAAATAAGACATCCCCTGAAAATAAGTCCTAGTGAATCTTTGGGAGCAAAAATTAATGTAAGACACTGTCTTATTTTTGGGGAAACTGGGTAATAACCGCCCATGCTGTGCCCTAAATAGGCTTAATCTTTGTCCCCAAAAACATACACACTGTGCTCCCTCTCACAGTACATGGCCTCCACAGTATATTCCCACCACACTGTCCCCATTTATACACTGACCACAAGAATATCTGCCCCATGAATAAGGCATTGCTGAAACGCTCTGGGTTTTAGGGGAGATTGGGGAGGGCGGTCATTTTTGGTCTGGTGTTATAGTGTTTTTCCCAGGCACTTGAAATGTTTCTAAAATAAAAGCATCAAGTTTTTGAAATTCCGGATAGGTTTCTTATGCTCACTGGATATCTTTTTTTCTGCATATTGGATAATTCTACCGTATTTTCCGGCGTAATAAGATGACCCCCAACTTTTCCAGTTAAAATATAGAATTTGGAATATACTCGCCTTATAAGACTACCCCTCTTCTACGGTATGATCCCCACTATGACCCCCACACAGCCCTCCATACAGTATAATGGACACACATATAGAATAATGACCCCTACATCTCTTCACACTGTATTATGGCCTCCACACAGCCCTAAAATAGCCCTGCATAAAGTGTAGAGGCTCCCTCATACCCCTTCAAGTATTATCATGCTCCCACAGAGCCCTCTAAGTACTATAATGACTTCCATCTTATATATAAAACCCGAAGGCCACATCCGGAAAAGGCCACGCCCACTTCCGTGATGGCCTCCGTCCTGTGTCCAACACCGGAACCGGAAGCACCAGACCCACGAGCGGCGCCACCGGCCCTGCACAGAGCCCCGTCTGCGGCCGCCCACATCCCGCCCACAGCCCTGCAGCTCACCGCCCACCAACATCCGCCAACCGGCCCGGAACGAGTGTGGGGCCTCCGCCGGCACAGCTCCCAGTCCTGCCGCTCTCTCCACAGACCGGCTGACGCTCCTCCATCACGCAGCTAGCCCCGCCCACACTCCGCCCCCGGGCTCCGGAACCGCCGCCAGCACTGCCGCTGCCCGCCGCCCGCCAACAGCCCAGTAAGTGTTCCGCCACCCTGCCTCCGCTCTCCTCTGCCACCTCCGCTCTCCTCTGCCACCTCCGCTCTCCTCTGCCACCTCCGCTCTCCTCTGCCCCCTCCAGCCCTGCTCTGCCCCCTCCAGCCCTGCTCTGCCCCCTCCAGCCCTCACTGCTGACCACTGAGCCAGCGCCCTCACTGCTGACCACTGAGCCAGCGCCCTCACTGCTGACCACTGAGCCAGCGCCCTCACTGCTGACCACTGAGCCAGCGCCCTCACTGCTGACCACTGAGCCAGCGCCCTCACTGCTGACCACTGAGGCACCGCCCTCACTGCTGACCACTGAGGCACCGCCCTCACTGCTGACCACTGAGGCACCGCCCTCACTGCTGACCACTGAGGCACCGCCCTCACTGCTGACCACTGAGGCACCGCCCTCACTGCTGACCACTGAGGCACCGCCCTCACTGCTGACCACTGAGGCACCGCCCTCACTGCTGACCACTGAGCCACCGCCCTCACTGCTGACCACTGAGCCACCGCCCTCACTGCTGACCACTGAGCCAGCGCCCTCACTGCTGACCACTGAGCCAGCGCCCTCACTGCTGACCACTGAGCCAGCGCCCTCACTGCTGACCACTGAGCCAGCGCCCTCACTGCTGACCACTGAGCCAGCGCCCTCACTGCTGACCACTGAGCCAGCGCCCTCACTGCTGACCACTGAGCCAGCGCCCTCACTGCTGACCACTGAGCCAGCGCCCTCACTGCTGACCACTGAGCCAGCGCCCTCACTGCTGACCACTGAGGCACCGCCCTCACTGCTGACCACTGAGCCAGCGCCCTCACTGCTGACCACTGAGCCAGCGCCCTCACTGCTGACCACTGAGCCAGCGCCCTCACTGCTGACCACTGAGCCAGCGCCCTCACTGCTGACCACTGAGCCACCGCCCTCACTGCTGACCATGAGCACCGCCCTCACTGCTGACCACTGAGCCACCGCCCTCACTGCTGACCACTGAGCCACGCCCTCACTGCTGACCACTGAGCCACCGCCCTCACTGCTGACCACTGAGCCAGCGCCCTCACTGCTGACCACTGAGCCAGCGCCCTCACTGCTGACCACTGAGCCAGCGCCCTCACTGCTGACCACGGAGCCAGCGCCCTCACTGCTGACCACGAGCCAGCGCCCTCACTGCTGACCACGGAGCCAGCGCCTCACTGCTGACCACTGAGCACGCGCCCTCACTGCTGACCACTGAGCCAGCGCCCTCACTGCTGACCACTGAGCAGCCCTCACTGCTGACCACTGAGCCAGCCGCCCTCACTGCTGACCACTGAGCCACGCCCTCACTGCTGACCACTGAGCCAGCGCCCTCACTGCTGACCACTGAGCCAGCGCCCTCACTGCTGACCACTGAGCCAGCGCCCTCACTGCTGACCACTGAGCCAGCGCCCTCACTGCTGACCACTGAGCCAGCGCCCTCACTGCTGACCACTGAGCCAGCGCCCTCACTGCTGACCACTGAGCAGCGCCCTCACTGCTGACCACTGAGCCAGCGCCCTCACTGCTGACCACTGAGCCAGCGCCCTCACTGCTGACCACTGAGCCAGCGCCCTCACTGCTGACCACTGAGCCAGCGCCCTCACTGCTGACCACTGAGGCACGCCCTCACTGCTGACCACTGAGGCACCGCCCTCACTGCTGACCACTGAGCACGTCACGTGCACGGCCCTCACTGCTGACCACTGAGCCACGCCCTCACTGCTGACCGCTGAGCCACGCCCTCACTGCTGACCGTGAGCCAGCGCCCTCACTGCTGACCACTGAGCCACCCCTCACTGCTGACCACTGAGCCAGCGCCCTCACTGCTGACCACTGAGCCAGCGCCCTCACTGCTGACCACTGAGCCAGCGCCCTCACTGCTGACCACTGAGCCAGCGCCCTCACTGCTGACCACTGAGCCAGCGCCCTCACTGCTGACCACTGAGCCAGCGCCCTCACTGCTGACCACTGAGCCAGCGCCCTCACTGCTGACCACTGAGCCAGCGCCTTCACTGCTGACCACTGAGCCAGCGCCCTCACTGCTGACCACTGAGCCAGCGCCCTCACTGCTGACCGCTGAGCCAGCGCCCTCACTGCTGACCGCTGAGCCAGCGCCCTCACTGCTGACCGCTGAGCCAGCGCCCTCACTGCTGACCGCTGAGCCAGCGCCCTCACTGCTGACCACTGAGGCACCGCCCTCACTGCTGACCACTGAGGCACCGCCCTCACTGCTGACCACTGAGGCACCGCCCTCACTGCTGACCACTGAGGCACCGCCCTCACTGCTGACCACTGAGGCACCGCCCTCACTGCTGACCACTGAGGCACCGCCCTCACTGCTGACCACTGAGGCACCGCCCTCACTGCTGACCACTGAGGCACCGCCCTCACTGCTGACCACTGAGCCAGCGCCCTCACTGCTGACCACTGAGCCAGCGCCCTCACTGCTGACCACTGAGCCAGCGCCCTCACTGCTGACCACGGAGCCAGCGCCCTCACTGCTGACCACGGAGCCAGCGCCCTCACTGCTGACCACGGAGCCAGCGCCCTCACTGCTGACCACGGAGCCAGCGCCCTCACTGCTGACCACGGAGCCAGCGCCCTCACTGCTGACCACTGAGCCAGCGCCCTCACTGCTGACCACTGAGCCAGCGCCCTCACTGCTGACCACTGAGCCAGCGCCCTCACTGCTGACCACTGAGCCAGCGCCCTCACTGCTGACCACTGAGCCAGCGCCCTCACTGCTGACCACTGAGCCAGCGCCCTCACTGCTGACCACTGAGCCGCGCCCTCACTGCTGACCACTGAGCCAGCGCCCTCACTGCTGACCACTGAGCCAGCGCCCTCACTGCTGACCACTGAGCCAGCGCCCTCACTGCTGACCACTGAGCCAGCGCCCTCACTGCTGACCACTGAGCCAGCGCCCTCACTGCTGACCACTGAGCCAGCACCCTCACTGCTGACCACTGAGCCAGCGCCCTCACTGCTGACCACTGAGCCAGCGCCCTCACTGCTGACCACTGAGCCAGCGCCCTCACTGCTGACCACTGAGCCAGCGCCCTCACTGCTGACCACTGAGCCAGCGCCCTCACTGCTGACCACTGAGCCAGCGCCCTCACTGCTGACCACTGAGCCAGCGCCCTCACTGCTGACCACTGAGCCAGCGCCCTCACTGCTGACCACTGAGCCAGCGCCCTCACTGCTGACCACTGAGCCAGCGCCCTCACTGCTGACCACGGAGCCAGCGCCCTCACTGCTGACCACGGAGCCAGCGCCCTCACTGCTGACCACGGAGCCAGCGCCCTCACTGCTGACCACGGAGCCAGCGCCCTCACTGCTGACCACGGAGCCAGCGCCCTCACTGCTGACCACTGAGCCAGCGCCCTCACTGCTGACCACTGAGCCAGCGCCCTCACTGCTGACCACTGAGCCAGCGCCCTCACTGCTGACCACTGAGGCACCGCCCTCACTGCTGACCACTGAGCCACCGCCCTCACTGCTTCCCACTGAGCCACCGCACTCACTGCTACCCACTGAGCCACCGCACTCACTGCTAACCACTCACCCACCGCACTCACTGCTAACCACTGAGCCACCATATACTCTGCTACCCACTGAGCCACCGCACTCACTGCTAACCACTGAGCCACCTGTACACACACAAATAATTTCACCGCACTCCCCTATTACTAAATAAACTATATATACATTCTAGACTACCCGATTCTTTAGAATCGGGCCACCATCTAGTATAGTATAATTGTCTCCATAAATTATAATGCATCATCATAGTGCTCCATATAGTATAATGCACCCCCGTAGTCCTCCATATATTATAATGAACTTCCCATAGTCCTCTATATAGTATAATACATGCCATAGTCCTCTAGATAATATAATGCACCCCGTAGTTCTCCATATAGTGTAATGCACCCCCATAGTCCTCCATGTACTATACAAGAGCGTAATGTGCCAGCGCCTGGGTGGGTGGGAAGGGTGAGTGACACAGAGTGGGGGACATACCAACTCCAGATGGGGGGGCTTAAGAGAGACAGAGATGGGGACATGCCAATGTCAAGGGGAGGGGGGTAGGTGACATGGAGAGAGGGTCGTGCCAGTGGTGGTGGGGGAGTACAACCCCATCAACCCCCAATATTACTCTGCAGCCACACACACACACAGTCAGACAGACACACACATAGTCAGACACAGACACACACACAGTAAGACACAGACACACACAGTAAGACACACACACACAGTCAGACATACACACTGCCAGACACACAGTGCCACTGCGGTGTCACCGGACCCTGCCAGAGCTTACCGCTGCCACCACCACCGCTGCTGTACGTAGCCGGGCACCGTAGATGTACGATAATAAGCCATCAGCCAATCAGGCGGCTGCTGGCGTCTTATTGGCCCTGGCATTAGCGTACATCCACACTGAGCGACGCAGTTACCTCCGTACAGGAGATGTACGGTAATGCTGCGGCCAATCAGACACCAGCAGACTCCTGATTGGCTGATGGCTTATTGTCGTACATCTATGGAGCCCGGCGGCTAAGTACACGGTGGCGGTCGCAGCGGGAAGCTCCAGAGGACATGGACGGCAGAGGCAGGTGAGTATAATTTTTTTTTTTGCCTGCACAGCTCATTTTCAGGGGTGGGGGGGTGCTTATATTAAGCATGGTGGGCCCCCTGCAGATGCCGGCATTTCTTTTTCCCAGTAGGTGGCGCCCTGGACCCGGCGTATAAGATGACTCCCGACTTGGGAAAAGATTTTTAGGGGTTAAAAAGTCGTCTTATACGCCGGAATATACGGTGCTTTGTACATTACAGGAATTATTGTTTCACCTATTGTCACACTCCAGAGTCACAGTGCCACAGTGTCACCATTGCTAGGTGTCACCAGAGAGCAGTAAGGGGTTTTCCATGCAAGCAACACGCAAACAACAACAACAACCTCCCAACCAGAAGGGGGAGACCAAGCCCAGTTTCAGGGTGAGCTCCCCTATATATTCTGGTCTGGGAAGGAGCAAGTTATTTCAGTTCCTGTGAGGACTGTGAAGAGGACAGGCTCTGTGCAAACTGAGGACCAGACCTGGGTGTAAACGAGCTGTGCCAGGCTCATCCCAAGGTCCACTGCTGAACACCAGGCCTAAGGCTAGGGTCTGAGGAAAGGGGAGAGACAGAAACCTACCGGGAGGCTGCAACACTCTGCGCTTCCTTGCCCTGAGGGGGACACCACAAGAACGGACACCGGAGTCTGAGACTGTGCAGGTTCACAAACACCAACAGTCAACACCGGAGAGTGGGGACTCCAGATTCTCCAGCTACACGGTACCAGGGACACAGCAACTTATAGAATCCAGTAACACTGACTTCCCAGGGTGGGGTAAGAAGTGAAGGACACGAGTTGCCTGTTATACTGGTAGACACAGACAGAGAAAGGGCCGGCAGCCTAGCTTAAGCAGCTGCAGGGGCCGCATCACAAGCGCAGTGAGGAAGCCAATACGACCCGGCCGGGTGAGAATTGCCTCAAACAGCTCTCCAGACTCCATGGACAGTTTATAACATCTACCTTAACTCCAGTAAAGGGACTGAGCAAAATGCATATCAGTGAGTCTGCCTGTTGATTGCGCCTGTTGCCCTGAGATCTATAACGGAACCTTATACCTGCAGAGCCGCCGACAACCAGCACCGTGAGAGCTGCAGCAAAGTAAGTGACTGTGTGAATCACGATCCCTCACAAAGTCCCATCCAATACCACCACTCCTGCCCTGGGGACCCTCAGCCCTACCCGAGGAGGGCTTACCATCCACGCTGCCCCAAGTCACTGTCCCCAGCAGGAATCAGGCAGTAATGGTTCCATTAACCACATACTGTGGGTGGCGTCACGACAAATTCCCCTGTATATAACCCCTTTTTGGACTGATCCCAGGCTACAGGACCGGGTCACGACTACCGTGACCCTAGAGACGGCACCAGCCCGGTTCCTGAGTACCCAATAGCCTGTGGGTGCATCACTATTCTAGTCCCAGCTCTGGAGTGTGCCTGGTTTGCACTATGTAAGTCTTATATCTGGACCTTGTCAGTTGTTTGCTGTGATTTCTGCACTCTTCTTCCCCCATTCTTCTCATGCATTTGGTGATTTGTCAGGTTCCTGTTTGCAGACTCCATCATTGTTGTATCTACTTAATTCTGACTAATGTAACAGCACTTTACTCCTCTGACATCACCCTGTGGATTATAAGGGTACGGCAGCCTTACATATAATGTGATATCACTATTTGCTCTTTTCTGACTCTTTGTACCTAAAAAACATCTTTTACTTTATGAGTGAGGTACAATTTGTTTGCAGAATCTGGTGGATGCTCTACAAGAACTTACACATCTCCCTGAGTGTCTCCTTGTCCTACTACCCCCAAAGTAATGGGCAGACTAACATAATTAATCAATCAATAGAACTGTATTTACAAATATTCTCCTATTCTCATCAATATAACTATCTACATCTGCTTCCCATAACAATGCTGGTTCACAGTCTTTTGGGAAATCTCCATCTTTTAACCTGTTTGGCCAATAATACATTTTTTTGTTTCCTGCGTGACATTGGGTGAATCTCATTGGAATTTTCATGCTGAGTTCGGAAATAACTTCAGAATTGCTCTATCACATAAGATTTATGAGAAAAATGCATTTATATGTATGCATTCAATACTGGCAAATTCGTAGCAGCATGTGATATTCTGAATGTAAAAGTCACAAGTAGGGATGGGCGAATCTACTCGCTAGGACTCGTTACTCGGCGAGTAGTAAGGGACTCGCAGGACTCGGTACTCGGCGAGTTTCCCAGTGATGACTCGCACGAGTCCAATGCAAATCAATATCAATCCTAGTTTTGTCAGAAACACTGACAAAACTAGGATTGCCATTGTTTGCATTAGACTCGTGCGAGTCATCACTGGCTACTGTGCCAGTGATAGCAGGGAGACTCGCAAAGTAACTGCTGTTTCTTTGCGAGCCGAGTCCAGTTGTCTTCTCTGTGCAGCTCCAGGGTCCTAGAGCCCGCCTGCTCACAGAGATATAGCAGTGCTGAGATTGTTCTCAGTCTGCTCATTCTCTGTGCATAGACATCTATCTATTCACAGGGATGAGCAGAGAGGACATCGCGTTTTGGACTACGTCGGACGGAAGAGGATTTTTTTAATTAAAGATGGAGTCCCTAATGGCTTTTTTTTTTATTTCAAATAAAAAATTTTCTCTGTGTTTTTTTAACCCTTTATTGGAGATTCTTAGTGGCTGGGTCAAACGTGGCCTGACATTAAGAATCTCGGGCTTAATACCAGCTTGTATAACAAAGCTGGTATTAACCCCTTTATTACCCAGCGTGCTACCGCCACCAGGGCCGCTGGAAGAGCGGGGTTCAGCGCCAGAGGATGGCGCTTCAATGAACGCGCCATCTTCTGGGGCGGCTGCGGGCTGCAATTTGCAGCGGGGGGTGCCCAGAAAGCTTGGGCATCCCTGCGCTGCGGATTCCAGCCCCCAGCTGCTTAGCTGTACCTGGCTAGACATAGAAATTGCGCGGAGCCCCACGCATTTTTTTTAAATTATTTCATGAAATTCTGAGATTCTGACTCTGACTCTGAGACTCTGACTCTGAAATTCATTAAATAATTTTTAAAAAATGCGTGGGGCTCCGCGCAATTTCTATGTCTAGCCAGGTACAGCTAAGCAGCTGGGGGCTGGAATCCGCAGCGCAGGGATGCCCAAGCTTTCTGGGCACCCCCGCTGCAAATTGCAGCCCGCAGCCGCCCCAGAAGATGGCGCGTTCATTGAAGCGCCATCCTCGGGCGCTGAACCCCGCTCTTCCAGCGGCCCTGGTGGCGGTAGCACGCTGAGTAATAAAGGGGTTAATACCAGCTTTGTATTATCAGCTGGCCCTAAGCCCGAAATTTATGGCGGTCACGCCAATATTAGACATGACCGCCATGAATTTCATATTAAATTGTTTTAAAAAAAACACAACACAAAGAAAATTTTTTATTAGAAATAAAAAAAAAAGCCATTAGGGACTCCATCTTTAATTAAAAAAATCCTCTTCCGTCCGACGCAGTCCAAAACGCGATGTCCTCTCTGCTACATCCCCTGTGTATAGATATAGATCTCTATGCACAGGGAATGAGCAGACTGAGAACAATCTCAGCTCTGCTACATCATCTCTGTGCACAGACATTCATGTCTGTACACAGGGATTGAGCAGACTGAGAACAATCTCAGCACTGCTACATCAGGCAGCAGGCAGGCTCTAGGACCCTGGAGCTGGCAGCCAGCACAGAGGAGACAGGACTCTTATCTGTGCGAGTCAGCGATTACTTACAAAGTAAACGAGCAATGCAAATAAATGACAAAACTAGGATTGCTTCAGGCTGAAGCTTCCGAGACACATCTGCGAGTTGTAAATCTCACACTACTCGCTATTACTCGCTTCCCCATTCATTAACATTGGACTCGCTAGACTCGCAACGAGTAGCGAGTCCTGGGCTCGGACTCGCTAGAGTCAAGCGATTCCGAGTAATTTAGGATTCGCCCATCACTAGTCACAAGTGTAGAAATGTTTTTTGCCATTAATTTTCATTTATAATGACTGTCCGATGATTCCTGGACAAGATTCCCCCAATAGTTGTTAAGGAGAGCCTTAAGATCAAAATACTTCACTAAGCTTAAGACATAAGGGCATGGGAGAAATGATATATAGAGTGTATTATTTTACATTGTATAAGTTGTGATTTAAACATGGCTGCCATTTCCTGCCACATCACACCATGTGCTGAGAGCAAGATGGAGTCCAAAGAAGACGGACCAATCACCGAAGCTGGAGGTCAGGAAAGACTGACCAATCACAGAATAACATACTCGATCAAGACCACACCCCTTGATGACCTCATGGATCCGCCCATGGACTAACCCACTGACCAATGAATACATCAGAGTAGGGCTGACCGAGCCCCTTATTGAACAAAATGTCCAGTCTATTGTAATAAACAGGCACTTGGAGCTTGGGTCTGACCAAGGAAGAGTGTACGTCTAACTCTGTGTGTCTGGTGTCTACTACTTTTCAATGCCGGCGCTTGGTCTATACAGATTTGGTCAGGGGCAGGTAACTTATTAATATTATTATGAAATATTACCTTTACATAGTCAGCAGCATCGAGGGACTCCACCTTCCCATGTGAGAAATGCCTTGATGAAACCTTTACAACGCCGAGGTTTGGTGGGAAAACTCCAGGTGTGACTGAAGGAAATATATTGTGTGGCTGGGGTCACACATGGCAATCAGTTTTTTCCATTGGTTTCAATAACAGATCCGTTATTTTAAGGCTGGTTTTTGAGCCTCCTGTGCTACTCTGCGTTTTTTGGACTTGGCCATTTTTTGCGAAAAAACACTAGCAAAATCGGATCCATTAACGGATGGTGCCTATGTGTGCCATTTGGTAATGTATCCGTTTTTTCCTGCACTAAAAAAAAATGCTGATTGCTGCATTATTTCGATCCGTTGCAAAAACAAACACCAGTGCAGTCACACTTGATCCCTGGATCCGTTAACAGCATCAGTTTTGGACTTAGAATTCTAAAGTTGAAAAACTGATGCAAATAAGGGATCCAGGGCTTATGTGTGACCCTAGACTAAGTGACATGTTGCACTTCATTGACTTTTAAGCCTGAAGAAGACTTTCCACCTGTTCAGCATAGTCTGACGCCTTGTAGTTGCCCAGAAAGTTGATAACGACATTCCTGAAGGTCGACTATGGCAAGGGACACATTTGGAAGGCTCATTGCGACTACCACATCCAGATCCGGATGCGGTAATCACATCAGCCTTCAGACACATTTTGTGTTTAAAATGTGTCTTTAAACCCGGATCCGGTAACCGGATTGCTCAGAATGTGCAATTCGGTTGCCGGACTCATTGTTCATCCCTGCTCCCACAGTCATGAAGAAAGGGTTAATGTTAATAATAGATGTGGGCACCATGCCTCCAGGGAGAGACATTGGTGACCATATAGGGCAGCATATGAAGGGTTAATTAAGTTTATTCCAGTATTGACGGTTATTGTCGGCATTTACTATTTTATGAAATAAACCCGGCGGCTCCTCGCTGTGGAGGAGATACAGGATGTAATGTGCATACTGTACATGCCGCTATCCAGGGTTCTGAAAGCTTTAACATTAGTTGTATGGGCAGCGCATCGCCATAGACCTAATGTTAAAGCTTTCAGCAGCCTGGATAGCGGCATGTACAGTACGCACATTACATCCTGTATCTCCTCCACAGCGAGGAGCCGCCGGGTTTATTTCATAAAATAGTAAATGCCGACAATAGTCAGCAATACAGTAATACACCTAATTAACCCTTCATATGCTGCCCTATATGGTCACCATGTCTCTAGGGAGGGTGGGCACTCCCTGGAGACATGGTGCCCACATCTATTATTAACATTAACCCTTTGTTCATCCCTTCGGCAGCAGGGATGAACAAAGAATCCAGCTACCGCAGGCATGCACATGTGCCTTGCGGTAGCCGGATGGGCTCCCTTAGGAGCCCATTATAGCAAGCCTGCTACGGTTTGCAATCCGCTCCGAAAACTGCAGCCTGCACGATATTTAGCGCAGGCTGCAAATCCGGAAGTGGTAACCGGATTACATGTAGTTTTATAATGGGCTCCTATGGGCTGCAGATCCTGATCCGGTTTTGAGCATTTTTACTGCTCAAAACCGGATCAGGATCTGCATTTGCTACCACAGGTGTGACCCTAGCCTATGGGACATGTTCTGCACCATGCAGAAGACTATGAAACTTACTATCATTTACTAGCTCTGGGATTTGTAGCCTCTTTTATCTTGGTATCGGACGCATGGAAACTTCTATCACAAGTAAGAAAAGGCTTCAGTTTGTTCATTGCTGTGACAAAGTTCTTTATTAATCCCAGTTTGATGTGCAAAGGTGGAAGGAATATCATCTCTTCATCTACTAATGGTTCGTGTTTAACATTCTTCTGCCCTAGAATCAGTCTATAGTGTAGCAGCCAGTCCATCCTGATACAATGCCAATCTCTAGCACGACTGTCCCATTCGCAAGGGAAACAGCAGTACTTAGTGTATCCCAGCTGTAAACCTGATACAATTGCACACAGCTTGCGATCAGCACATATGGTATGTTCTAGTTGTACCATGATTATTGAATGTGATTGAGCAGAAGCTGCATATTCTCATAGGTTCCTTCATATGAACGGCTGAGAGAGGACAATTAATGCAATGCATAATTACACAGGACGTAAGTATTATTTTATTATTATTATTATTATTATTTATTTATATAGCGTCATTGGTTCCATGGCGCTTTACATGTGTAAGGTCAGAACAAGGACGAGAACATAAATAACGATGAATAAATCATACAGGTACATTAGGGCAGATATCCTGTCCGCGAGGGCTCACAGTCTATAGGGGGTGGGGAGGGAGACAGTAAGAGGGGGAGAGGTGAGATGGGGCAGCGGATTAGGTCTCAGTGTGGGTTGTAGGCTTGAAGGAAGAGGTGGGTCTTCAGGTTTTTCTTGAAGGTCCCCAGGGAAGGGGAGTGTCTGATGTGGTGGGGGAGGGAGTTCCAGAGTATGGGGGATGTATCAGAGAAGTTTTGTATGCGGTTGTGGGAGGTAGAGATTTGGGGGGAGGGTCGCAGGTTGCGTGAGGGGTGGTATCGGGAGACCAGGTCGGAGATGTATGGAGGGACAGGTTGTGGATGGCCTTGTATGTCAGGGTTAGGGTTTTGAACTGAGATCTCTGGGAATTAGGGAGCCAGTGGAGGGCTTGGCAGAGAGGGCAGACGGGGGAGTAACAGGGCGACAGGTGAATGAGTCGGGCAGCGGAATTGAGGATGCTTCGGAGGGGTGCAAGGGAGAAAGCGGGGAGGCTGGTGAACAGGAGGTTGCAGTAGTCGAGGCGGGAGATAATGAGGGTGTGGATAAGCGTTTTTGCAGTGTCATGGTCAAGGAAGGAATGGATCCGTGATATGTTTTTAAGCTGGAGGTGGCAGAAGGTGGCGAGGGCCTGGATGTGTGGCTTGTAGGAGAGGGCAGAGTCGATTACGCCAAGGCACTTGGCATGGGGGACGGGTGAGAGTGTGCAGTCGTTGACAGTGATGGTTAGGTAGGGGGGAAGAGCGACTTGGGGGGTTGAGGTGCAGATGGGGAGTGTTGGTGGCAGGGGGCAACAGCAGCTGAGAGGAGGAGGTGCAGCTGGGGTTGGGATGGAGGCAGAGGACAGGAGCAACAGGAGGGGTGAGATAGAGGCAGGGGTATGGAGCAACAGGGGATAGGTGCAGCAGGAAGGGTGTGCAAAGCGGATGAGTGCCAATCAAATCCAGGGAATCGCGAAGCAAATGGAGGCGTACAGAGTCCGTCAAGTGAAGCAGGGTGATGCGGTGCAGTCAGAGAACAGATGTAGGTACAATAGTGGGGATGAGATGCAGCCAGTGCTGTATATTATAATAAAGAGAGTCAAGATTATGCATTTAATTGTTTTTTTCTACCAAAAAAACACTTCTGAAATTAAAAGATAACTATAAGTACCAATTTATTATGCCTTATGTGCAGTGCTTATCATTGTCATACTAAAATGAAAATATCTCTGGAATGGTACAAGCTACAGAAATTCTGATTACATTTCTCATATCAGTGCCTTAAAATACAGACATCATAATTTACAACAGGAAACAGAAAAAAGTTACAATTTGTTGACCAGTGTAACCTCATTTCGCTCTCCCTATTTCAGGTAAAAGCCTACTTCTTGCAGCATCTATCAGGACATCCATTAACATCTAGAGTGAGGTACAAGCTAATTTAGCTGCATCCACAGCAAGAGCTAAGTAGACACCTCCAACCAGTCCCAACAACACTCCCAGAGGTAAGGTAATGGCCCCGTTACATCTAACAATGTCCCAGCAATCCGACCAACGATGGGGAGTCGCTGGGACATCGTTATCTGATCGCTGGTGAGCTTTCACGCAGGCAGACTCACCAGCAATCAGCGACCAGCGAGAACGTTGATAACCAGGGTAAACAGCGGGTAACTAATCAGAGCACTGCACTTAGTTACCCGATATTTACCCTGGTTACCATGTCCCAGCGCTTGCTGTGCGGCACCGGGAAGTCGATGATCATTGGTTCCCCGCTGTCACACACCGCGATGCTGGCCGCCCAGCGGGAGACCAACGATAAAAAATTGGTAAATGTCACACGCAACAATGACGTTTCGATGTCGCTGCAACGTCACAAAACCGGTGACTTTGCAACGATATCGTTAACAATATTGTTAGGTGTAACGGGGCCCTAAGGCTTTCCACTAAAAACATCCGATTGAAGGCTCGTTGTCAAAATCTGCACCTAAGTTCATTGGCCCATTCCAAATTATCAACCATATAAACCCGGTCACCTTCCGTCACCTTCCGTCTTAAACCGCTTCCTACACTGAAAAGCCATAATGACATTCATGTTGCTCCAGTATATCCCTGCTCCCTTTTCTAATCCCGACACAAAGAAATCAACCAATTCTGGCTGTAATAAGCTGGGTTGTACTCTCTTCTACTTGATAGATTGGAAGGGATAAGTGCCTGATAAGGCATGTTGGGGGCCAAAAAGTGACATAAATGCTTTAATCTTACTCAAAAGATTTCGTACTAGGCATAATCACTTTCTTCTGTTATGGACTCATTTGGGAGGTGTCCTAAGGAGAAATGTCAGGAAATATGAATTATTTTTCATTGTTTTAGTGACACAGCAGAGCCAACACACTTGTCTGCTTATTTTAGATTTCTAGAAGCACATTGTTTCTCCCCTCACTCTTCCCCCTCCCCATCAGGAATTTACAACCCGGCCAAGTCGTAAAAGCGAGCTGGATGGTTCTGGCTTTTTCCCTCCAACATCCACATGGTAATCTTTTGTCTTCAGCTACAAACAATTAACGTCAAATCTAACAATGCAGATTAACACCACAATTACTTAAACCATATTTTTGGCATGTTGGAATTTTGGGGATCGCACAGCCCCCTGTTACATGTCAAGAGAACTATCAGAAGCCTGGGAAATGAAATCTGCCCACCAGCACATCACAGACATGTCATATTTGGATTAAATAATCACCTAAAATCACAATGGAAACATGATGCCCATATCGTTGACCTGTGAGCTTCCAGGCCAAAGATATGGAAAAATTGAGTTTTTGATCACTTTGGAGATGGGAGTCTCTCCAAGGAAACAGCCTATAAGTGAGGTCAGCAAAGTGGGAGCGCCTGGGGTTATAGCTCAAACCATAAAACCAAAGCGTCCATTTTTGGTACTTCATTCTGACCTGGACGAAGGACATGGCAGTACACTATCACCGTGTGGCAGAATTGGAACCCATTTCCGGAGTGTCTTCCCCTCACTAAATCTGCGATTGTCACCGTGTGACACAGGTTTCGTAATTTCTCATTTTATCCTTTTATTTTCATAAATGTTTATGCATACTGTATATGTAAATTGTCTCTTTTATCTTTTATTTTTGCATCTTTTCGTAAACACTGCCTTTTCTTTGGAGTAAAAACATAAATGAGCTAATTTTGTTCTTCTTGCCTTATGAGCGAACTGACAAGCACCTCCCGCAAAATTCATGTTACCAAACAGGTTTCCCATCCACCTTTTAAGAGGTCGGTGGTGGCAGCATAATCTTTGTATTTGTGACATTGTGTACCTGGGGAGACTGGATCGAGGTGTATATATATATATATATACATATATATATATATATATATATATATATGTTCCAGGCAGGAACTGGTGGTATATATACATCCCGTCACACCACGTGCCACAATAGTCGACATAAGTTAGAGCAGCTGCACTCCGTTGCTTATCCTCTGTCAATACCGTGTTTGGCCAGAAGGATAAGGGGCTGCAGAGAGCTGCAGGTCATGAATAATTTCGTGACAATTGAGGGTACATACCTGTCCCAGATTCAAATCAAGCAGGTCATGCACTCGGTCGGGCTTTATTCAAGCAACGAGTATAATGCAAGTCAATGGGAAACTCAAGCATTTTTCTGGATTGCCATTCTAGAAGGGCTATCTACTTGATAGATTGAAAGGCATACAGTCTTGAGCAGAGATGTAAAATACTTAAGTGCTGTAACCTTACTCAAAACATTCCATGCTATGCATACACTTTTTCCTGTTATGGACTCATCTAGGCAGGGCTGACACTAGGAATTTCGGGGCCCCTCACTGGCAAAATTTTGGGGCCCCTTTAGACTCCACCCCACCAAAGCCACCCCCACCTAAGCCACACCCCCACTCAAGCCAACCCCCCACTCAAGCCACATCCCCACTCAAGCCACATCCCCACCCAAGCCACACCCCCACACAATTTTACCACCCACTATTGGAAAAGCTCCACTTCTGCAACATGTTGTCACCAATCATACATTAACACGCCACATCAAAGACCAGGTCACAAAAAACACAGCCATCAGATTATGTACACACTGTCCGATGCTGCAGTTTGCTGCAGCGTTAATTGGACGATGAACGATAGATTTAAGGTCCGGATCTCAAATCTTGCATGAACGATCCAATGATCTTGTCTTCCTATATCGCTGGTTTACACGCAACGACTCACAAATGATATCTTTTGAACTATCACAAATCCGTGACGTTTCAAGGATATCGTTCAGGATATCCCTGCGTGTAACGGTACCAATTGGTAACTTTATATTTTATGCTGTCTAATATTCATAGGACGGGAAAGGGTGAAGTGTCCAAGCAATTAGTTTGTATTGGTAAACCAAAATAAAAAATGTATAGAGAATAAGTGACCTCCATAACCAAGACAATCTGATAAGGAATGGGATGTTTAGGGTTAAAAGAAATATCACAACTCTTCTCTCTTTTCATATATTTTAATTTGAAATGTTATGTTGTCTTTTATACACTAGATGGCGCCCACGCTCCATGCAGTCTATTAAGAAAGGAATTTAGGATTAAAATAACTTGATAAGGATTGCCCAATTAGGAGATGATTATTTTGTAGAAAGTTCCAGATTTCTAACATGCCTCTTGCTTTCTGTACAAAAATGTGTATTTCAATAAACGCCTGCGCAGTGTGTTTGATCCCATATGGCATAGGCCTGAGTAAGGCTTGAGACGGCTCTGGTGTCCGTATCATTTACTTGCGATAATGCAGACGTGCATAAATGCCTAAAAATATAATACTTAGGAGTGGCTGATGGACTTGTGATTGAACTGAAACCCTCAACAAATCCAAAATGCAATACCAAGACTAATAATGCAACATACAAGGGAGAAATATCACCACACCATGATCAAAGCGTACACTTCCAGTCAACAAATAATACCACATAGGAGAAATACCGCCACACCATGATCAGAGCGTACACTACCAGTCAACAAATAATACCACATAGGAGGAATACCGCCACACCATGATCAGAGCATACACTACCAGTCAACAAATAATACCACATAGGAGGAATACCGCCACACCATGATCAGAGCGTACACTACCAGTCAAAAAATAATACCACATAGGAGAAATACCGCCACACCATGATCAGAGCGTACACTACCAGTCAACAAATAATACCACATAGGAGAAATACCGCCGCACCATGATCAGAGCGTACACTTCCAATCAACAAATAATACCACATAGGAGAAATACCGCCACACTATGATCAGAGCATACACTACCAGTCAACAAATAATACCACATAGGAGAAATACCGCCACACCATGATCAGAGCGTACACTACCAGTCAACAAATAATACCACATAGGAGAAATACCGCCACACCATGATCAGAGCGTACACTACCAGTCAGCAAATAATACCACATAGGAGAAATACCGCCACACTATGATCAGATCACACATTACCATCTTATAGTGACAGAAGAATAGCACATACAAGGGACAAACCACCACCACACTATGAACAGATAAAGTCTATGAGAGTCTACTTCAGGCATCATTCTGGCTCACAGACTTTAATTGACGGCAAAAGAGAGCAAGAAAGAGAGCAAGAAAGAGAGCGAGAAAGAGCGCGAGAAAGAGAGCGACTGACTGTGTAGAGCTATGGATGTTTTCTGAACATGCTCAATACCTGAAACCGGTATATAGTACCGTATATACTCGCATATAAGCCGAGTTTTTCAGCCCAAAAATTGGGCTGAAAAGTCCCCCCCTTTGTATACAGTGTATACAGTATACAGCAGCCCCCCCTTGTGTAGCAATCCTGAAAAGGAAAACATTACCATACTTATCCCTGCTGCTGTCCCGCTGCCGCCGCCGTCATCGCGCTCCTCGGGCTTCATCCGTCTTCTTCCGGCTTCCTCCGATGGGCGCAGGCAATGACGTCATTATCTGCGCGCCAGAGGAGGAAGCTGGAAGACGCTGGATGAAGACGGAGGAGCGCGATGACGGCGGCGGCAGCGGGACAGCGGGACAGCGGCAGGGATAAGTATGATAATGTTTTCCTTTTCAGGATTGCTACACAAGGGGGGCCTGTATACTGATATGGGGGGGAGGGGGCTGCTGTATATTCCTCTGGGGCTGCTGTATACTACCTCTGGGGCTGCTGTATACTACCTCTGGGGCTGCTGTATACCTCTGGGGCTGCTGTATACTACCACTGGGGCTGCTGTATATACCTCTGGGGCTGCTGTATATACCTCTGGGGCTGCTGTATACTACCACCGGGGCTGCTGTATATACCTCTGGGGCTGCTGTATATACCTCTGGGGCTGCTGTATACTACCTCTGGGGCTGCTGTATACCTCTGGGGCTGCTGTATACTACCACTGGGGCTGCTGTATATACCTCTGGGGCTGCTGTATATACCTCTGGGGCTGCTGTATACTACCACCGGGGCTGCTGTATATACCTCTGGAGCTGCTGTATATACCTCTGGGGCTGCTGCTGTATACTACCACTGGGGCTGCTGTATATACCTCTGGGGCTGCTGTATACTACCACTGGGGCTGCTGCTGTATATACCTCTGGGGCTGCTGCTGTATACTACCACTGGGGCTGCTGTATATACCTCTGGGGCTGCTGTATACTACCACTGGGGCTGCTGCTGTATATACCACTGGGGCTGCTGCTGTATACTACCACTGGGGGGGCCTGTATACCACACTGCTGGGGGCTGTATACCTGTGCTGGGGTCCACCCTTGGCTTATACACGAGTCAATAGGTTTTCCCAGGTTTTGGGGGCAAAAGTAGGGGGGGTCGGCTTATACACGAGTATATACGGTATTATATAATTATAAATTACAATTATATAGTAGATTAAGCTGTATAATACACTCCTTAGAAATATTTACATTTTACTGTTGGATTGTCACCCTCCTGCAGCATTTCTTTGTGTTTCTTTTGTGTTCTTTCTCTTTAGCTCTGCTTTCTGTGGACTCTTACTCCATCTAGTGGTGTCTTTTCAGTACTGCCTCTATTGGACTTCATTCTATAATTCTTCTTACTTTTCTGGTTTCAGTTATTAGTTTATTATTTTTCACCATAATTTTGTTTCCATTTGATCCATTCTGTTTCCCCCTCTTTATACACTATTTGCAATCTAATGCATTTGTCTTTTGTCTGGATTCTTCTCCCCTCCCTCCTGAATTTTGTATTCATTAATATTTTTTACAAGCCTTATATTGTCCATATGTCTAATGTATTTATGATCTGGGACTTCCATCATGTTTTGTATTTTTTTTATACAGTTCGTTCTCCTACTCTCCATCATCACCATCCCCTGGGAGCCAGCCCTAGTTGGGAAGGGTTTAAAGGGACACTATCCCCAGGTTTTCGCCATCTCATCTGACAGCAGCATAATGTAGAGACAGAGACCCTGATTCCAGCGATGTGTCTCTTACTGGGCTGCTCAGTGTAGTTTCCATAAAATCACTGTTCAATCAGTTGGAGATTAACATTGTAGGACTGATCAAATAGTCCAGCAGAGTCATTTACTGCTATATCTGAAGTAGAGAAAACAGTGATTTTATCAAAGTGACAGCAAACAGCTCAGTAAGTGACAAATCGCTGGAATCAGGGTCTCAGTCAGATGGGATGGCAAAAACCTGGTGACAGTGTCCCGTTAACAACTGCACTGCCACTGCAACTATCTCCCAGGGATCTCCTGCAGTGCCAGCCATATCTGGCTGATTATCCCGACTGTAGACACGAACGTATTTATCTTTTGTTTAGTTCTCCATTTTCAATGTGAGTCAGGGCCGCAGCTGCTGAGCCCGGCCAACACCGTCATATTGCAAATAGAGCTCAGTAGTCTGAGTATCCTGGCCCATCCGAGGAAGATCTGATGAGTCACAAACTGAGACAGAGGCAGGAATACACAACAGTTTCATTACTGAGACAGAGATTGTAGTAAGATTCAGTGTAAGATGGAACACTTTCAGATACGTCTTGGACACGGCCTCTATTAGTTACACATACTCAGCATCGGCTGAATCAATGTGCCAATCCCATAGTTCCCACATAATGTGTATTGATGCGCCCCCAGGCTATGGGGTACTCAGGAACCAGGCCGGTGCTGTCTCTCTGGGGTATCGCGGTAGTCGTGACCCGGTTCCGTGGCCTGGGATCAGTCCAAAAAGGGGTATTTACAGGGGATTTGTCGTGACGCCACCCGGGGTATGTGGTGAGTAGAACCACCGCTGCCGTATTCCTGCTGGGGACGGTGACTTGGGGCAGCGTGGATGGTAAGCCCTCCTTGGGTAGGGCTGAGGGTTCCCAGGGCAGGAGTAGTAGTGATCGATGAGCCTGGTGAAAACCCTTGTGCTGGGTACAAGTCACTTACTTTGCTGATGCAGCTCCTCCAGCAGTGCTTGTTGTCCTGGTAGTCGACAGCTCTGCAGGTGGGAGTCTCTGCTGTTAGATTACAGGGCAACAGGCGCAAGTAACAGGCAGACTCACGGTTGTAGTTTTCTCAGTCCCGTTTACTAGAGCAGATGGTAAAAGCTGTCCAGGGAGTCTTGAGAGCAACTTGGGGTTATTCTCACCCGGCCGGGTATTTTAGCTCCCTTACTGCGCTTGTACTTTGGCCCTGCAGTTGCTTAAGCTAGGTTGACGGCCCTGTCTCTTCCTGCAGGCTACCAATATAACAGGCAACTCGAGTCCTTCACTTTCTCTACCCTGTTCCCGCGTGTTAGTGTTACTGGAGTCTATGTGTTGCTGTGTCTCTTGTACAGTGTAGCTGGAGAATTTGGAATCCCCCACTTTCTAGTGTTGATTGCTGGGATGTGTAACCCTGCACAGTCTCGGACTCTGGTGTTCATTCTATGCGCTTGTTCTCTGGGGAAGGCACGATGCTGCTCAGCCTCTTGGTCTGTTTCTTCCTCTCCTTTCCTCAGACCCTAGCCTTACGCATGGAACAAGTGAGCAATCCTGGGACGAGCTAAGCAGCTTCCAGTCCACCAGAATGTCATCACAGTGCTGCTCCGCACTGACCTGCTCCTCCCCCAGACCAGAATATATAGGGGAGCTCACCCTGAACCCGGGCTTGGTCTGGAGGTGTTGTGTGTGTTGCCTGATCAGAATACCCTTTTTTGCTCTCTGGGGACACCACTATCCGAGGGCAGTGCTGATACTTGGCACATTGACCCTGGGGTGCCACATGTATTACACTCAGGAACTGGAAAGAATTTACCTACCCACAACATCAAGCAAAGTCTTCAGTTAACTAGATGAGAAACAGGTGTAAATCTAGTGAGGAGGACTTAAATCAGCCCCTGGGGTGGCACACTATCAACTTATCACAACTAACAAGATATGAAAGTATCACCATCGTACTTATACACCTAATCTAGGGATCCCGGGTACCTTAACGCTACGGTATCTTTAACCTCTGGTGGAATTTCACACAGGCCTGCAATCATCCACTCAGGGGCGGACCGTGACCCCAGTGGGCCCTGGTGCGGGAAGCTGCTGGGGACCGCCGGCGCGGTACTCTCCTACCTGGTGAGCCACGCCGGATGTTTGTAACTGACTCGGCGCTCCTAGGAGTCGGAGGGGCTGAGGAGAGGAGGGGCGGGATCAGGCAAGGGAAGCAGGAAGCTCTCTGCTTCCCTTGCCTGACCCTCCTCTCCTCTGACAACGGCTTACGGGGGTTGGCTGGGGGGCCCCCTAGCCGGTCAGGGCCCTGGTGCAGCTGAACCAGCTGCACCACGGTAGTTCCGCCCCTGCATCCAGTAAACAGAACTATGAAGGCTGCAGATGATCATTTGTAGCAGCTGTCAGATGATAATGTTTAGGTTCAGTGATGGAGGAGAGCTCAGGAGGAAGACATTGGACAAAGTTTCCAATCTTCTATACTCCGGAGCTGCTATTTCATGTCAGAATGATCTATCTGTAATACAATTAGCCCAAGGACCTTCATTATGTAGAAAATATTATTTTTGTCCTTCCAGTTTCTGACGAAGGCCCTGTGAGGCCGAAACGCTTATATAATTTTTCACTGGATCATGCATTAAAATAAATGCATTTTTTTCTTTACCTACGGGAGTGATGACACAGAGGCACAGAGACACAGCCCACCTGGAGCATTCCATGGAACTTACCGAGAGACGGGCAGATTGTGTCACCTTGATGTGGGCGGAATGTGGATACATAGCACCGATTGAACATAATGCTTGCCATAAAGGGTGAGTGAAGTCCTTGTTTGATTCACTGCAGATCACAGATCACAGATGCAGTCACAGAGAGTGGTCATCTGTGATTGGTTGTTGGGAGTGATCTGGAAACTGCCCGTATATCCTAGATGGTAGAATGTATGGGCTGTTTTTAGGTTACTCCATCAGCCAATCACAGATGACCACTCTCTGTGACTGCATCTGTGATTGGCTGTTGTGACCCTCACCCATTGTTTGATTGGCTGTTGTGACCCTCACCCATTGTTTGATTGGCTGTTGTGACCTTCACCCATTGGCTCGAACAAGTGACGTTAGCCTCGGCACACACATACTATGAAAAAGGCAAGTCTGAGAGAGATTTCTTTTTTGTCGTTTTTTATTGTACAAACAAAATTCAAGGTCCCACATTTCGGCTCGACATGAGCCTTCCTCAGGGAGTAGTTTACTAAATTGGTACACAAACATAAAAGAAATAACACAATTACTCAATAACAAAAAAAACAAATTAAGCACAGGATGCTGACAAGTTACCTTCACTGATGTCATTCAACCTCGTGAACTGTAAAACCGAAGTGCAAATAAAAAACAGAAGGGTGGTGTGGTGTAAAAGTGTATGGTGATGTGCGTGGGGTGGTGAGGACAAATGAAAAGGAAAAAGAGGGGAGAGTTGGAGAGAAGAGGTGAAGTGAAGGAAGAACGGAAGAAGAACTGTAAGGAAAAAAGAACTATAAAGACAAAGGTTGTAAAGAAACAGCAACTTGGTACAGAAGGGGGTGTGAAGGGACTAAGAGGTAATGTGAGCAGCTGACTGGAGCATGCAATTAGTACTCTAGGTTCAGTGATATATGGTAAATACCTTTATCCGTCAAGGATGCAATTTAGAAAGGGTTATAGTGGTGTGAGCAATCAAGTGACACCTGAAGAGATCATATGAAGAGGGGAAAAAAAGGGGCAAGTTTTATTTAGGGTTATTCTAAGGTAAAGTAAATACTTGAAAAAGGAGTTATAAAACATTCTCACCTTGACAATGGAGGCCGTGACCTTTGAAACATGTTGGTGTAGACGCTACTAACTATCTGACATCGCTCAGCACCCTGCATGCATCACTCCGCTCTGGTGCTTGACCGCACAGACACAGTGACAGAACATCAGCTGATCGGGAAAGCGTGCCCCAGCCACAAAGGCGCCCACATGACAGAAAAGGAGATCTGCGGCGTCTTGATCACGCGCCCAGATCTACCTCCACAGCGAGGAGAGAGACTGAACGCCACATAGAGGAGAAACTAGAAGGCAACATGTAAGTGCTTAAACAGGGGGAGAATTAAGCTGCCAGCAGCAGCAGTGACTGAAAGCTATATTGTACATTTCAGAGAGGAGAGATAGAAACTAGAAGGAGGAGAGGATGAGAGACTGCATTGACTGAAATCCAACACAAAGGTATAGAAAGGTCAGAGTATGACCACTGCAGTAGAGAAATGACATGAATGATAAGGCAATATTGTGATTACAGAAAGAAATAAGGACAACACTGACCGCACCAAGGCAAAAAAGACAGTTACACCATACAGGTGAGAACAAAGCGGAATACTTCCAAATCCTGGTAAAAAGTAGGGTAAATTACAAACTGAGTAATTGCAGGTTGACACTGAAGCAACAAAGCAAGACGATCATTACAAAAGGAAAGAACCCCAGCAATATAACAAAGGTAAATTAATTAACATATACTGGAAGCCAAGAAAATCAAGGGGTACAATAGTAATACACATATATTTATATTACAGGCATACAGAGGGGGACAATGGGAGGAAGCACCAGAAGGAGGGACTCATACTACTGTATCAAGATCCCTCATAACCCAAAAATCTAGGTTAAAAAAAAAAAAACTATTTTAAAATTTTAAAATTGTTTTAAAGAAGTTCAATAAAATTCCCAAGAAAGGGTTATATCAATACACACGAGACCAAGAACAATCTATAGACTAACAGAGAAAGGTTCCAGCCACTAGCCAGATTATGCGCTTAACCCATATATATATACAGAGCTTGGATATATTTGAATACGGTTTTAACAAGTAAAGGGTATACAGACACACGGCATCACCCGGGGCGGACAGCTGTCAATCATAACAAGAGAGCTCCAGTGTTTAAAGTGTAGATACACATCAGTGGTTTTTAAAGTGACATTCCCATGACCTCTTATTCTTGGGGTATTCACCGGTCTGAATAGCGATTCCCTGCTTTGCACAATCAGGACTGGATAGGAGGTTGAGCATGTGAGTCTCTCACTCATTGACCACACTTTCTGTTGGACTTTTATAGAAGTAGAGAGTCGCGTTGTCATGCAGGGCGTAGGAAGGCACCCAGCACAGGATGACGATGGGGGAAAAAGGAGTCCCTGACACTAAGGGAAAAGAGAAATGGTGACTCCTCGAAAAACTAGCACTGACTCCTGACTCCCCTAACAACCCTATACAGTCTCCGCAACTGTCACGGATCAGGATACTTCTTTCCTGTCTGTCCCTCAACAAAATGTATGTAGGGATCACACAGGGTAGACACTCGGCTAACCCAGCTAACAACTAAAGGAACACACCCAGAAGACAAACGTGTGGAAAGGTAGGCACACTTAACTGAATCAAGAAAAAGACAGCAAACAACAGTGGAAATCCACGATGCACTGCAAAACCAAGAAACCACTCAACTACCAAACACGCTATCACCAGCAATGCATCATGGGAGCTAAAGTGTATAAATAGAGACAGCTGAAAGATTGACAGGTAGGAGACCTGCTGGGGTCTAATGACGTCCAGCTATCATCAAACAGAGGAATACCACTTAAAAGGACAGGACAACAGTTTAGGGTCTTTGTACTATTTGCATTACCCATCCTTTGCATTATTTCCTTATATTTAAAGATAATTCATCATATATTCCTCATATTGTGTTAGCCGAGCTTCTATCCATTTGGAGCCTATTCCTTGACTTCCATGATACTGTCAGTAGCTATTTGAGGGAATAACGCACCACGCTGCACAGGTTTGTTGCATGAAATGAAGGGCAGAGACGTAAAATTAGATTAAAAGGAAAAGGTACAGCAACGAGGAATATTGTAAGTTCTGTATAAATTAATTTCAAGTCATGGTGAAAATAATAATAATAATAATAATCTTTATTTATATGGCGCCAACATATTTTGCAGCTTCACAATTCAGAGGTTCATATACACACAATCATATGACACAATTATCAGAAAATACAATATAATCCAATACAAAGCATAATACAATACAATAATTAGAGTAAAATAATGACAGCCCTGCCCATAAGAGCTTACAATCTAACAATGAGGTGGGGGTGACTCAAAGTACAGGGGCTAATTTACAATGATGGTATAGTCAACATGAGGAGATGGGGAACAGATAGGAGCAGTATAAGTGGCCACCAACCATAGTTTGTGATCCACTTGAAACTGGTGGCGCGGATAGGCTATGTCTAGATGACTTTTATTTGGGATCATGATAGGATGGCCTAATAAGATGTGTTTTTAGGGATCGCCTGAAACTATGTAAGTTGTGGATGCACCTAATTTCTTGTGGTAGAGCATTCCAGAGAATTGGTGCAGCTCGGGAGAAGTCTTGGAGCCAGGAGTGGGAGGTTCGGATTAGTGCAGATGTTTGTCTAAAGTCACTTCCAGAGTGAAGAGAATGGGTGGGGTGATGGACAGAAATGAGGGAGGAGATGTAGGGAGGTGCTGCACTGTGAAGAGGACAGGTGGGGGGATAGACAGAGATGAGGGAGGAGAGGTAGGGGGGTGATGCACTGTGAAGAGCTTTGTGGGTGAGAACAAGCAGTTTGAATTGGATCCTTTAGTGTATGGGCAGCCAGTGTAATGACTGGCACAGAGCAGAAGCGTCTGAGTAACGGTTAGCCAGATAGGTGATCCTGGCTGCTGCATTAAGGATGGACTGGAGAGAGGAAAGTCTAGTGCAGGGGAGGCCAATTAAAAGAGAATTACAATAGTCAAGGCAGGAGTGAATCAGGGCCACAGTGAGGGTTTTTGTGGTTTCCAAGGTGAGAAAGGGGCGAATTCTAGAGATGTTCTTCAGGTGCAAGCGGCAAGAGCGTGCGAGAGATTGTATATATGGGATGAAGGAAAGATCAGAGTCAAACATAACACCCAGACAGTGAGTCTGCTGCCTAGGTGTTATCATGGTGCCGCACACTGAGAAAGAGATGTCATATTTAGAGAGGTTACTGGAGGGCGGGAGCAGAAGAAGTTCAGTTTTGGAAAGCTTGAGTTTCAGATAGAGAGCGGACATGATATTGGAGACTGCGGTTAGACAGTTATTGGTGTTCTTTATTAGAGCAGGGGTAAGGTCAGGGGCTGAAGTGTATAATTGTGTGTCATCAGCATAAAGATGGTACTGAAAGCCAAATCTGCTGATGGTCTGTCCAATCGGGGCCGTGTACAGAGAGAAGAGAAGACTGAACCCTGAGGGACCCCAATAGTGAGAGGAAGAGGGGAGGAAGTGGAGCCAGCGAATGATACACTGAAAGAGCGGTCAGAAAGATAGGAAGAGAACCAGGAGAGAGCCGTGTCCTTGATGCCGATGGAGTGCAGCAAGGAGAGTAGGAGATAGTGGTCAACAGTGTCAAAGGCTGCAGAGAGATCAAGAAGGATAAGCAGAGAGTGGTGACCATTACGTTTTGCTGTCAGAAGGTCATTGGTCACTTTGATGAGGGCAGTTTCTGTAGAATGTAGGGGGCGGAAACCAGACTGTAATGGATCTAGAAGAGAGTGAGTGGAGAGGTAACGAGTGAGGCGGGTGTAGACCAGGCGCTCCAAGAGTTTAGAGATGAAGAGGAGATTGGAAACTGGTCTGTAGTTATTTGTGCAGGATGGGACGAGAGAAGTTTTCTTTAATAATGGAGTAATGATCAAGGGTTTGAAGGAGAAGGGGAAGATGCCAGAAGAGAGGGAGAGGTTGAAGATTTTGGTTAAGTGAGTGGTGACCACCGGACAGAGAGACTGTAGTAGGTGTAAGGGGATGGGGTCAGCAGTGCATGTGGTAGGACGAGAGGAAGAATGGAGTCTGGAAACTTCTTCTTCTGTGACTGGGTCAAATGTGGAGAGTTGAGCCAGAGGAAATATGGGGAGAGGTAGGGGTAACAGTGATTTGAGGTTGGGAGCTGATTTCCTGGCGGATGTTGTCTATTTTCTCTGTGAAGTAAGAAGCCAGGTCATCAGCACAGAGATCAGCGATGGGGGCCTGCACTTTAGGACAGAGGAGAGAGTGAAAGGTGTCAAAGAGTTTTTTGGATTGTTTGATAGTGAGGAGATCAGGGGGGTGAAGTAGGTTTGTTTGGTGAGGTGAAGGGCAGAGTTGTAAGTTCTCAGCATAAATTTATAATGAATGAAGTTTTCTGGAGAGCAAGTTTTCTTCCATAGACATTCAGCACTCCAAGAGCATCGCTGGAGGAATCAAGCTTGTGATGTGAACCAGGGCTGTTTTACTCTGTTTTTGGAGGTTCTGAGGGTGAATCATAGATTAATCATCCCACTACTCGGACACGTGAAGGGCTCCCCATCATGTACTACATCTCAGTTGTACATGTCTCTGATGTGGTTGAGTCAGTTCATGTATGGTCCATCCTAATCCAGTAACATTACTTTTTGTAGATGAAAATGACTCATAAATCCTAAGTAGAATAAGAATTTAAGTGTTTTTAGATTTTGTATTGTGTTAATGTTTCATTGATGGGAACAGTTTCTGTTTTTCTAGCTTCTACGGCTAGTTGTATTTGTCCTCCAGTCCAGCAGATCTTCACCCAAACATCCCATTTCTTTTACTGCTTACTAAGATCTCTCGACTATTCCTCTCCGGCCTCAGAAGAATGATGTAACATTTGGGGAGGAAGATGCAGCTGAGAAGTCCAGCACTCGAGGCCAAGATGGCAAATACCTGCACGGCTACAGTATATTTCCCACTGGTGCTCAGATAGGCCGGGATGAATGAGATCCAGACACAGCAGAAGACCAGCATGCTGAAGGTGATCAGTTTGGCCTCATTGTAGGTTCCCGGAAGGTTCCTTGCCAGAAAAGCCGCAAACAAACTTATCATGGCCAAGAAACCCATAAACCCGAATGTGATGTAGAAGAACAACTTGTGTCCTTCGTTACACTCAAATATTATCTTTCGATTTTCCATCTGAGTGTTCAGTGAAGGGAAAGGAGGAGACTTGTAAAGCCAAACAGAGCAAATTACAATCTGCAACCCGGAGCAAAGTCCTACAACGTGCCGCGGGATTATGGGTCCTAACCATTTCCTCAGAGGACTGTTAAGTCTGGTGGCTTTAAATGCCAAGATCACCATGATAGTCTTGGCCAGGACCGAGGAGATGCTGATGGAGAAGACCACGCTGAAGAGCGTTTGTCTCAGAAGGCAGGTGATCTTAGATGGTTGTCCTATGAAGACCAAGCAGCAGAGGAAGCAGAGAATGAGGGACACCAACAAGATGTAGCTGAGCTCCCGGTTGGTGGCTTTGATGACTGGTGTTTCCTGGTGTTTCACAAACAATATTAAGATGCAGATAGTAAGAGCTGAGAAGATCACAACCAGTATGACCAACATAATCCCCAATGGTTCCTCATATGTAAGAAATTCTATCACTTTTGGTATGCATCTCTCTTTTGTCTCACTCGGCCATTGGTCAGGAGGACACTTGAGACACTCACTGGCATCTGAAAAAAATAAGACATAATTTCACATGTTGGTAAGAGTTCCAGGATTTGTGTATGAAAATTAAAGTAAATCTTGTGGAAAGCGCTATTGTGTAGATAGACAAAGATATCTCTTTAGCTTCTGCATTTATAATGTGCTAGCTGTAGAGCCCGGCATTACCCAGCCATACTAACTAAGTGTTCTTAGTTATAGAACAAAACAGTGATGTCACAATAGAACGTTAGCCTATAACCTTCCGAGTCATGTCACTGTATATGTGCGGTATTTGTGTATCCTGAGTTATACTTGTGGATTTGCACTTGATTCATTCTATTGTGATATACACACATACATACATAAATACACTCAGGTTTATATCTCAGATATGAAAAAACATGAGACTGCATTATGATATATGGAGGGCTATGAGGCTGCATTCAGCTATATGGAGAGCTATGAGGCTGCATTATATTATATGGAGTGCTATGAGGCTGTGGTATGCTATATGAAGGTCTATAAGGCTGCATTATATTATATGGAGGACTATAAGTCTGCATTAATCTATATAGTTAGTCCTGCCCCTAAAGGAAGTCGGGCAATGTGGAGGGGGCAGGGCTATGTGGAGATGCAGGCTGTGTAGTGGGCAGAGCTATGTGAAGTGGGCGTTACTATATGGAGTAAGCGAGGCTATGTGGGGAGGGTGGGGCTACGATATATACACACATACACACACATACACTCAGCTTTACATATTAGAAGATATTTTAATATACATGTGTGTCTATTACAACTTGCCCGTTAAGGGAAGGTTATGCCTTTAGATGTCTAAGGCTGCTTTCACATCAGCGTTTTTTACTGAATGCGGCAGATCTGGCAGATTTGCTGCATCTGTCGCATCTGCCTCCTAACAGCTGACTTGCAGTACACCTGCCGCAAGCCCCCATGCATTCTCTATGGGGCTTGCGGCAGGTGCGGCAAATGTGCTTTTTGCTGCGATTCGGCAAATCCGGCAGTTGCGGCATGTCAAAAAACTGCAGCTAGCAGTGTATTTTTCTCGCGCTGCAAGTGCCGGATCTGGCAAACCGCCATTGCCGCACCTGACTGCAAGCCCCATAGAAAATGCATGGGGCTTGCCGAATCGGTGCCGCAAGTCGGCTGTTAGGAGGCAGATCCGGCGCCATCTGCCAGATCGGCCTGAAACATCAGCAAACAACTGATGTGAAAAGGACCCTACATGTATTTTTTTGTAGGAAGAAAAGAACAATGAATAGGTGCTCGTATGCAACATTATCAGTTTCCGGGAAAGCAGCCAACTTTGACAGTGTAAAAGGGTTGAAAATCAGCAAGAAGAAATGTGGAAGCATGATGAGGGATCATACAAGAATGAGCAGAGAAAGTCATATAGAGAACATCACATAGCATCTGGGGCATTATCATTGTGTGAATGAACGGAATGAGAATGACAAATGAAGAACAATAAACCCCCTGACGCCTGGCCGGGGAGGGCTGGCAGAGTATATAATACACTTTACAGATTGGAGGTACTGGTGTTAAGTCTGATTTGTGCATTTACATAAGGATTATATCATCTGGATGCAAGACGGGTCATGGTGAATGTCTTCTGATTCAGCAGGTTTTTGCTATGTAATCTGAGAGCAGAATGACATAGTGGCTGAGAGACTGAATCCAGGGATGTGTCCCTTTGCTGGGCTTCTTGCAGTCATTTGATATAATCACTGTTTGCTGTATGTTTGGTGTATATCATTTATATTGAAGAGATGGATCTTACCGGTGTCGTTGGCCACCTCACCCGCAGAACAGGGGAGGCAGTCGTGGCAGCAGATGGGCTTTCCTTGTTGTGGGACCTTCCTGTGCCCGGGAAGACACCGGACGCTGCAGACAGAACTGGGCACCTGGAAGAAAGGATTGGATGGATTATTATATTGTGTATAATGTTACAGAAATGTTATACTTTCAAGAGTCAAAAGCCTCTGGAGATAAATCAGTCCTACAGATAGATATTCCACATACATTACAAACACATATTGACACGTGTGGACTGTCTTGCCGTCTTCCCAGTCTTCTTGAACTGCTCTGCAGTGATTTCATATTTAATTCCTGTTGGTAACTTTGGAGTTAATATCAGAAACTGCTGCTGTCAATGGCAGGGGCGTAACTACAACAGGTGCAGGGGTTGCGATCGCACCCGGGCCCTGCAGCCTAGGGGGGCCCCATAAGTCCCTTTGGCCAATAGAAAAAGACTAATGATATTAAAGATTTGCAATAATTTGGGGCCCCGTTGGAGCTTTCGCATCGGGGCCCCTGGGCCTAAAGTTACGCCACTGGTCAATGGTCTGTTGTGGCTCTTCAGGTGTCGGGGTGTTTCAGGTCGCAGTTGTCCATGCCCCTAGCCTTGAACCCCTTCACGACCTGTGACGTCGTGGGACGTCATAAAAGTCGATGCGTTCCCGACCTGTGACGTCCCACGACGTCATGGCAGGATCGCGTTCCCGCGGCACCGGTGATCGGGGCCGGTGACATGTCACTGGTGCCGCGGGAACATGAGGACCTGTACTTTGGCCTGGGGGGGTGGCTATTTCCCCCTCGTCGCTGAATTCGCTCTGATTGGCAGTTTAAACTGAACTGCCAATCAGAGCGATTCTCCCCTCCAAATCTGATTGGATTTCTCCAATCAGGCTTGGAGGGGTGGGTGCGCGGGTGCCCTCCCCCTCCTCAGCCCCTCCGACTCCAAGCTAACCCCCCCACCCACCACCGTGCACCGGCACCGGCACCAATCCCCTCTCAGCAGCCTGCCGCATGCCGGCGCTGCTGCAGGAGCCGGTGCAGGCACCGGCGCGGTCTGGCGCCGGTGGGTGCCTAGTGCCCCGCAACCCTCCTGCCCCTCCTGCCCCGGGTGCCCTGGTGCCCCCCCCCCCGTGTCCCCTCTCACCCGTCTGTCGTCCTCCGTGGTGCCGCGGCTCCTCGGTGTGGCGCTCCTCCTCTTCTCCCAGGCTCCTCCTCCTCACTGGAGGATCTTGAGAGAGGTAAGTATGTGTGTGTGTTTGTGTGTGTGTTTGTGTATGTGTATGTGTGCATGTTCATGGGTGGATGCATGGGTGCGTGCATGGGCGCATGGGTGTGTGCATGGGCGCATGGGTGCGTGCATGGGCGCATGGGTGCGTGCATGGGCGCAAAGATGGATGGGTGCGTGGAGGGATAGGCGCATGGGTGCGTGCATGGATGGATGGACGCATGAGTGCATGGATGAATGGACGCATGGGTCCGTGGATGGATGGACGCATGGGTGCGTGGATGGATGGGCGCATGGGTGTGTGCATGGGAGCATGGGTGCGTGCATGGGAGCGTGGGTGCAAAGATAGATGGGTGTGGTGTGTGGATGGATAGGCGCATGGGTGCGTGGATGGATGGGCGCATGGGTGCGTGCATGGATGCGTGGATGGATGGGTGCATGTGTGTAACAAGGGATCAAGTGTCCTCTTGTTGTAGTCACTGGTGTCAGTCATGGTGCACTGTATGGCAATGATCTGCCATACCGTGCACCATGACTCTGACCCCAGAGACTACAACAAGAGGACGCTTGATCCCCTGTTGTAGTCTCTGGGGTCACAGTCATGAAGCATGGTACGGCAGATAATTGCCATACAGTGCACCATGACTGACCCCAGTGACTATAACAAAGGATCAAGTGTCCTCTTGTTGTAGTCTCTGGGGTCAGAGTCATGGTGCACGGTACGGCAGATAATTGCCATACAGTACTTCATGACTGTGACCCCAGAGACTACAACAAGGGATCAAGTGTCCTCTTGTTGTATTCACTGGGGTCAGTCATGGTGCACTGTTTGGCAATGATCTGCTGTACCGTGCACCATGACTCTGACCCCAGAGACTACAACAAGAGGACACTTGATCCCTTGTTGTAGTCTCTGGGGTCACAGTCATGAAGCATGGTACGGCAGATAATTGCCATACAGTCTTTCATGACTGTGACCCCAGAGACTACAACAAAGGATCAAGTGTCCTCTTGTTGTAGTCACTGGGGTCAGTCATGGTGCACTGTATGGCAATGATCTGCCGTACCGTGCACCATGACTCTGACCCCAGAAACTACAACAAGAGGACACTTGATCCCTTGCTGCAGTCTCTGGATGTAGCAGAGGTGATCGAGCGTCGTGGGACCTTCGTTGTGGACTACGTCGGAGGCGATCGAGCGTCGTGGGACCTTCGTTGTGGACTACGTCGGATCTTTATAATAAAGATGGAGTCCGAATTTTGTTTGTGTTTTTTTTCAAATAAAAAGATTTTTCTCTGTGTGTATTTTCTGACTATTTACCAGAGATTCCTAATGGCGGGTCTAACATTGGCCCTATATTATGAATCTCGGGCTTAGTGCCAGCTGCCAATAAAAAGCTGGCATTAACCCCTTTATTACCCAGTTAGCCACCGGCACCAGGGCAACTGGAAGAGCATGGGTACAGCGCCAGAAAATGGCGCTTCAATGAATGCGCCATTTTCTGGGGTGGCTGCGGGCTGCAATTCACAGCATGGGGGGTCCAGAACGCTTGGGCCTCACTATGCTGAGGATTCCAGCCCCCAGCTGCCTAGTTGTACCTGGCTGGACCAAAAATATGGCGGAGCCCCACGTAATTTTTTTTCTAGGATTAGTTCTAGAAATTAAAAAAAAAATAGGCTTCGCTGTATTTTTGGTTCCAGCCAGGTATGACGAGGCAGCTGGGGGTGGGTGGCAGTTCGTAGCTGCCAAGTTGTACCTGGCTGGACCAAAAATATGGCGGAGCCCTATGTCATTTTTTTTCTAGAAATAATTCTAGAAATAAAAAAAAAAATAGGCTTCGCTGTATTTTTGGTTCCAGCCAGGTATGACGAGGCAGCTGGGGGCTGTTGGCAGTCCGTAGCTGCCAAGTTGTACCTGGCTGGACCAAAGATATGGCGGAGCCCTATGTCATTTTTTTTCTAGAAATAATTCTAGAAATAAAAAAAAAATAGGCTTCGCTGTATTTTTGGTTCCAGCCAGGTATGACGAGGCAGCTGGGGGCTGGTGGCAGTCCGTAGCTGCCAAGTTGTACCTGGCTGGACCAAAAATATGGCGGAGCCCTATGTAATTTTTTTTAGAAATAATTCTAGAAATAAAAAAAAAATAGGCTTCGCTGTATTTTTGGTTCCAGCCAGGTATGACGAGGCAGCTGGGGGCTGGTGGCAGTCCGTAGCTGCCAAGTTGTACCTGGCTGGACCAAAAATATGGCGGAGCCCTATGTAATTTTTTTTCTAGAAATAATTCTAGAAATAAAAAAAAAATAGGCTTTGCTGTATTTTTGGTTGCCAGCCAGGTACAACTTGGCAGCTAGGGGGCTGGAATCCTCAGCATGGAGAGACCCAAATGTTTTGGGTCCCCTATGCTGCGAATTGCAACTACTAGACTAGTATGTTTTTCACAAAAAGTTTCTTTATTCATTTATACGGCTCAATTTGTGAAGCACATGGAGGTTTAAAGTGCTCACTGTGCATCTAGATAGGTTCCTTGGGGGTCTAGGTTCCAAAATGGGGTCACTTGTGGGGAGCTCCAATGTTTAGGCACACAGGGGCTCTCCATACGCAACCTGGTGTTTGCCAACAATTGGAATTGTTAGCGGACACCAGGTCGCGTATGGAGAGCCCCTGTGTGCCTAAACATTTGAGCTCCCCCTCAAGTGACCCCATTTTGGAAACTAGACCCCCCAAGTAACCTATCTAGATGCATAGTGAGCACTTTGAATCCCCAGGTGTTTCACAAACTGATCCGTAATGAGGTAAAAATACTTTTTTTTCCACACAAATTATCTTTTTCAATTTTTACGGATCAATTTGTGAAGCACCTGGGGGTTCAAAGTGCTCACAATGCATCTAGATATGTTCCCTGGGGGTCTAGTTTCCAAAATGGGGTCACTTGTGGGGGAGCTCAAATGTTTAGGCACACAGGGGCTCTCCAAATACGACATGGTGTCCGCTAACAATTTGAGGTGATTTTCCATTCAAATTGTTAGCGGACACCATGTCGCGTTTGGAGAGCCCCTGTGTGCCTAAGCTTTGGAGCTCCCCCACAAGTGACCCCATTTTGGAAACTAGACCCCCCAGGGAACTTATCTAGATGGGTGGTGACCATATTGAACCCCCAGGTTCTTCACAAATTAATCCATAAAAATGAAAAAAAAAAATTTTGTGGAAAAAAAAGTATTTTTTAATTTTTACGGATCAATTTGTGAAGCACCTGGGGATTCAAAGTGCTCACAATGCATCTAGATATGTTCCCTGGGGGGTCTAGTTTCCAAAATGGGGTCACTTGTGGGGGAGCCCCAATGTTTAGGCACACAGGTGCTCTCCAAATGCGACATGGTGTCCGCTAACAATTTAGGCTGATTTTCCATTCAAATTGTTAGCGGACACCATGTTGCGTTTGGTGAGGGCCTGTGTGCCTAAACTTTGGAGCTCCCCCACAAGTGACCCCATTTTGGAAACTAGACCCCCCAGGGAACTTATTATAGATGGGTGGTGACCATATTGAACCCCCAGGTTCTTCACAAATTCATCCATAAAAATGAAAAAAAAAACATTTTGTGGAAAAAAAGTATTTTTTAATTTTTACGGATCAATTTGTGAAGCACCTGGGGGTTCAAAGTGCTCACAATGCATCTAGATATGTTTCCTGGGGGGGTCTAGTTTCCAAAATGGGGTCACTTGTGGGGGAGCCCCAATGTTTAGGCACACAGGGGCTCTCCAAATGCGACATGGTGTCCGCTAACAATTTGAGGTGATTTTCCATTCAAATTGTTAGCGGACACCATGTCGCGTTTGGAGAGCCCCTGTGTGCCTAAGCTTTGGAGCTCCCCCACAAGTGACCCCATTTTGGAAACTAGACCCCCCAGGGAACTTATCTAGATGGGTGGTGACCATATTGAACCCCCAGGTTCTTCACAAATTAATCCATAAAAAATAAAAAAAAATTTTATGGAAAAAAAAGTATTTTTTAATTTTTACGGATCAATTTGTGAAGCACCTGGGGATTCAAAGTGCTCACAATGCATCTAGATATGTTCCCTGGGGGTCTAGTTTCCAAAATGGGGTCTATTGTGGGGGAGCCCCAATGTTTAGGCACACAGGTGCTCTCCAAATGCGACATGATGTCCGCTAACAATTTAGGCTGATTTTCCATTCAAATTGTTAGCGGACACCATGTTGCGTTTGGTGAGGACCTGTGTGCCTAAACTTTGGAGCTCCCCCACAAGTGACCCCATTTTGGAAACTAGACCCCCCAGGGAACTTATCTAGATGGGTGGTGAGCATTTTTAACCCCCACATGCTTTACAAATTGATCTGTGAATATGGAAAAAGTACTTTTTCTTCACAAAAATGTTCTTTTAGCCTCAATTCTTTCATTTTCGCATGGGTAACAGGATAAAATTCATCCTAAAATTTGTTGGGCAATTTCTCCTGAGTACACCGATGCCTCATATGTGGTCATAAACCACTGTTTTGACGCGCGGCAGGGCTTAGAAGTGAAGGAGCGCAATTTCACTTTTTGAATGGAAAATTAGCTCCAAAAGTCAAATTGCGCTCTTTCCCTTCAGAGCCCTGCCGTGCGCCCAAACCGTGGTTTATGATCACATATGAGGTATCGATATACTCAGGAGAAATTGCCCAACAAATTTTAGGATCCATTTTATCTTGTTGCCTATGTGAAAATGAAAAAATTGAGGCTAAAAGAACATTTTTTTTAGAAAAATTAAAATATCCATTTTTTTGTTTCCAATTTGCTTAGTTCCTGTGAAGCACCTGAAGGGTTAATAATCTTCTTGAATGTAGTTTTGAGTAGCTTGAGGGGTGCAGTTTTTGGAATGGTGTCACTTTTGGGTGTTTTGTGTCATGTATACCCCTCAAAAAGACTTCAAATGTGACGGGGTCACAAAAAAAAATGGTTTTGTAAATTTTGGTGGAAAAATGAAAAATTGCTCATGAACTTTGAACCCTTACAACTTCCTAACAAAATTTTTTTTTTTTTCCAAAATTGTGCTGATGTAAAGTAGACATGTGGGAAATATTATTTCATAACTATTTTGTGTCACATAACTCTCTAGTTTACCAGAAGAAAAATTCTAAATTTGAAAATTGCTAAATTTTCAAAATTTTTGCCATATTTTTGATTTTTTTCACAAATAAACGCAAAAATTATCGACCTAAATTTAATACTAAGATGAAGCCCAATATGTCACGAAAAAACAATCTCAGAATCACTAGGATCCGTTGAAGCGTTCCCGAGTTATAACCTCATAAAGGGACACTGGTCAGAATTGCAAAAAATGGCCAGGTCAGGAAGGCCAAAATAGGCTGGGTCATGAAGGGGTTAAAGTGAACCTGTCACCCCCTTTGGACATTGTAAACTGTGCCCACCAGCTTAAACATGATGTAATCTGGGTTCTTGTAACCCGTCTATGAGCCCAGACGTTCCCCTCATACTTTTATTCTCTACCGCGCTGGAGCCTGAAAGGTTCGGGAGGTCTGCTCTCTGGTCCCGGTGTATAAGGTCCTCACCGCTCCTTGCCAGCAAAACCCGCCTTACATTTTCAAAATGTCCTCCCCCTCCTGTGGACAGCGCGGTGAGTGACAGGAGCACTCGCACCTTCACAGTGGAGCAAGTCACCGTTGAAGATAGTGCTGAAGTCTCGCGAGATTTTTGAAGTCTCGTGAGACTTCACCATTAACTTCAATGACCTGCTCTACTGCGCAGCCAATCAACAGACACTGCTCACAGAGATATGCAGCAGAGCTGAAGATGTTACCTGTGGATTATGTTGGGTGGGGGGTTGTTAATTAAAGATGGGAAACAGGGATGTCTTGTGTTTTATCCCAAAATGATTTTTTTTCCTTGCTGTGATTTTTTTACTGCTTACTATAAAATCATAGGGGTGACACTATGAATTTCAGGCTTAGTGCCAGCTGGCAAAACAAAGCTGGCATTAACCCTTTTATTACCCAATGTGCCACCACCACCAGGGCCACTGGAAAAGTCGGGGTATAGTGTCAGTAAAATGGCACTTCTTTGAATACGCCATTTTCTGGGGTAGACACAGGCTGCAATTCACACTGATGGGGGTCCTAGAAAGCTTGGGCCACCCAGTGCTGAGGATTTACGCCCCCAGGTGCCTTGTTGTACCTGTTTTGAAACCACAAATACGGCGAAGCCCCATGAAATAATAAAAAAAAGGGCTTCCCTATATTTTTGGTTTCCTGCCAGGTAAAAATTGACAGCTGGGAGTAGGGGGCAGCCCGTACCTGCCTGCTGTACCTGACTGCCATACAAAAATATGACTAAGCCCCACGTCATTTTTTTTTATTATTTCAAGGAATAATTTTATATAAAGGGCTCAACTGTGTTGCGGTTCAGGAGAACCAGGAGATTCAGATGAACACATTGAACACAATGCACCAAAAAAACCATGTAATCCGCTACAAAAACCATGTCATGGTTTTGGTGCTTTTTTGGCCAGAAGATGCAGATGACCACATTGAACACAATGCATGCAGTTTTGTGCCAAAAGTGCACCAAAAGATCATGAAATCCATGGCAAAAATCGCATCATGTTTTTGGTGCACCAATTCTCTGTGACAGCGTCTGTGATTGGCTGTTGGGTCCATCTGCAGTGAATATCCAGGAAGTTAATGAGCGGCCACAGAAGTACAAGTGGGTGGACGCTGGAAAGTATAATGCTGTTTAATAACTATCTTCTTTCTTTTACAGCCTCCTAGCCCCAATCCCATAACTTTACAGTCTGAGTTCGGGGTTCGGACTCAAGTTCGAGCCACTTCAAAAAAAGTCTAGGCGAGTTTGCTGAACCCGAACATCGACGGGTTTGCCCATTACTACTCCTCTCCACAGGGATTGTGGCAACTCCTCATTACAATCTGCTCCAGTTGTCTGGTGTTTGTTGCCTTTTCCATGTTTCAGGTCTTTCCAAAGATGCTCAATAGGATTTAAGTCAGGGTGTATAGAAGCCACTTCAGAATAGTCCAATATTTTCCTCTTAGCCATTATTGGGTGTTTTTAGCTGTGTGTTTTGGGTCATTATCCTGTTGTAAGACCCGTGATCTGCGACTGAGACCAAGCTCTGACACTGGGCCGCACATTTCTCTCTAGAATCCGATGATAGTCTTGAGATTTCATTGTACGCTGCACAGATTCCAGACACCCTGTGCCAAATGCAGCAAAGCAGCCCCAGAACATACCAGAGCCTCCTCCATGTTTCACAGTAGGGAACGTGTTCATTTCTTGATAGGCTTCATTTTTGCATCTGTGAAAATAGAGCTGATGTGCCATGTCTCACCTGTCCATAGGACATTCTCCCAAGGGCTTTGTGGCTTGTCAACATGTAGTTTGGCAAATTCCAGTCTGGCTTTTTTATGATTTTTTTTCAACAATGGTGTCCTCCTTGGTCGTCGATGGTGGCTTGTCCAATGGAGTAGGTTATTTGTTGCTGTAGGTTTCCGATGGACCCCAGTGCCTCTAGAATCTCTAGCTAAATTAACATCAAGGAAAGCCAGTTCTCTATAATTGATCTCAGAAGTAAAATAGAGACCAATAGTGTTGGAATTCAATTATTTTACAAAGTCTCCAAAGGATTGCACAGAACCATTCCAAAGTACAAGAACATCGTCAATATATCGACCCCCAGAAAAGGCTCTTCTCTGTCCAACAGTGCATAGAATCACTAAAGACAATTGTGTCCTCCCACCAACCAAGGAGCAAATTAGCATAGGAGGGAGCACAAGGGCTCCCCATTGCTGTGCCCCTAAATTGGTGGTAATACTTACGGTTAAACAGGAAGTAGTTATGGTATAAGACAAAACGCAAAAGTTCTAAGACGAATAGTTTGTGCCGTATCAAGTGACTGCCTTTCATCATCAAGAAATGTTCGACCGCCTTCACACCTATATCATGATGTATGGAACTAAACAAAGATACTACATCAATAGATGCAAAAAATACAGTCTCCTCCATGGTTATATCATCCAGTTTCCTAATGAGGTCACTGGTGTCACGGACATAAGAGGAGAGCGAGGTGACAAAGGGTCTCAGGAGGGTATCAATATAGATCACAACATTTTGAGAAATGGAATTTATGCCAGGAATTATTGGTCTACCTTTAAGAGGTGATGTTCCTTTATGGATTTTTGGTAGAGCATGAAATGTGGGTATAGTAGGATGTTGCTGTGTCATAAACTCCATTATCTAAGGAACCCACTTCATCAGTGAATTACAGCACCTGAACCCCAAGTTAAGTTGGGCTCGACTGATACTCTCTTACATTGTCTATGGTTTAGACCAGGGCGCAAATAGGGATAGCCACCATTGAATGGTGGCACCCTATTGTCTATGGTGAACTACCTCCATTGACAGACAGGGCTTGTCATAGGGTATATTAGGCCCTTTATGATGCTGTAAATTCTTGAAAAATAATGATGTGTGGGTTCCTTACATGTCATTGTCTGTCTGGATCCTTTCAAAATGTGTACAATAAAGTTGTTGTTGTTATCCAAAACTATCCTAGTCTTGGTATGCCTCGTGGCCTCTCATTGCAGGAGTCGCTGGACCAGCGGTGTACACAAGGCAGAGATCCGTTTTGGCACTCCCCCCAAGTAGGTGAGGACCGGGGACGTTGTGCTGTCAGATATCAGCCCCGCCGCCCCTATTGCAGCCCTGATGAAGGAGTGGAGGGGGGTGCCGCCGGCGCCCCCCGCTGAGTTACGCCTGGGGCAAAAGGTCTGACTGCACCCCCTAGATACGCCCCTGCGCTGGACTCTCATGTTGACACCTGCAAATAATACTTCTATAAACCATATTATTATATATAAGTCCCAGTCACCTCTGTACTCACATGTGAAAACGGCTCATTCCACACTATGGAGCTGATATTTAATGTGATTTTGTCTCCATTGATTAATTCTGGGTTGACTTTTCCCACTTTCACCAGATTAAAGCTGTTGTGGAGAACCTGAACGTTTATGATGTCATAGGAAGCTGTGAGGTCACCGTCAGCATTAAACGTTAACACCTCCCCCGACTGGGTACAGAAACTTGACTTCTTGAGGTGATGAAGCACCTGTAGAAATGGCACATGGTCAGTAATATCACAAAATCCACTACAAGACTTGCAGTTCTCATACTGTCCAACATGGTCCATGGTCTGAACCAACCAATATAGCTCCATGGTCAATATTGGGTCATGGGCTAGTGTCATGGTCAGGCCCTCATTTAGCCTTCTCCTTGATGTGGGATTAGAGACCAGGGCTGTGGAGTCTGAGTCCATTGGGTGGAGTTGGATTCAGGGAAATTCAGCAGTCAGAGTCGGAGTCAGATGTTTTCCTTACTGACTACACAGCCATGGTTATGGAGTCTGAGTGGTGGAATCGGAGTTGGTGTCCATTTTGGTGGAGTTGGAATCAGGGTCGGAGTCGGATTCAGGGAACTTGAGGAGTCAGAGTTGAATGTTTGGTTTACTGACTATGAGTGTTCACGTCAGTTTACAGTTTAACCTCACACTCTCCCCTCACTCAGGCTACAGATTGAACACAGAGCGTGCCTCCAACCGGTCCACAGACCAAGACACTCAATGCTCCCATCACTTACCGAGACGGTGGTAAGTTCCAATGTCCTGCACACAATGCACTCACTGCTCGCAGACCGGACACAGGTCCCAGGGACAAACTACCACTGAGTTTCTACGGAGACACTGAGCTTCTTCAGGACGAGGCAAAACTATTCAAGTTTTAGGTTTTAATACAAAGAGGTCCAATGCATAATATGTATAAAAGTAAAGAAATAGCAGAAAACAGTTACAAAGACCAAAGGTGAAAAACAGGAAAGTTCAATACTTAACTGTCCCAGGTAACACAGTCTTTCTATGCTCGGAGGGTCATGGGCCAGAATGTGCACAAGTGCACTTGTTTTGGGTTTCCAACTTGTGTCACATCACTTCATTGATTATGTGCAGTCCAGAATTGGGGATGTGATGAAACCAGGGGTGGATTAATACTAGCCACAGCCCTGGGTGGTAGCCCAAATTGCCATCATTATAATCCGCTTATTGGTGGAACATGAACCTCCTCTTCCTTGGTTCCCCATTGATCATGCACACAACCTTCTAACAACCTCATCTGTTGTATATGAGATATTATACAGACTATATTACTCTTTCCTGAAGTTGTTACAGTCGCAGGATGTTCAGAATGTTGTTCATTTGAGGTGGCCGCCATATACTTCACTAGAAAACACTCTGAAGTACCATAGTAAAGGAGGTGAGTGAGGTGTCAGAGGTGGAAGTCGAGTGTTAATTGTGTTCCTACAAGGGAAACATCACTAGACATTCGGGAGAGGAAGATATAGCGACTTAGGAGATATTTTATACAATATAAATGACAGTGGCCGGTTGTGATGGTGCGATATGTTGGGTTGGGAATCATTTTGTCAAAGTTGATATTTTTACTGATATTAGGAGTGTTGTCTCGTTGCTCTGCATTATTCTGTGCATTCCATACCTTGTCTAGAGTCTTAATCACACTACGGAAGGTCTGATAATTGAATTAGCTCAGTTATCATCTGCAGCCTGGATGTGTCCATACAATGGTGAACCCCCGCTGACATTTCCTGACTGTCCATTCATGACCCCTCCACTCTCCTAATACTACAAATTATCCCCTGTAGTGCCTGGATCGCTGAGGTGCCATTCTGGGGAGCTTAAAAACTATTTAACCCAGGGGCGGACCATGACCCCTGGGGGCCCTGGTGCAGGAACGGGGAAGGGGGTGGTGCTACTGGCCGTAGACGCGGCCCGATGGAGGGGGTAGATGCTGCTGGGGGCCGCCGGCGCTGTGCTCACCTACCTGGTTTGCAGCCGTCCTACGAGCCGGAGGGGCAGAAGAGAGGAGGGGTGGGATCAAGCAAGGGAAGCAGGAGGCTCTCTGCTTCCCTTGCCTGACACTCCTCTCCTCTGACGGCGGCTTGCGGGGATCGGCTGGGGGCCCCCTTCCAGTCTTGAAGGGGGCCCCTAGCCGGTCGGGGCCCTGGTGCAGCTGCACCACGGTAGTTCAGCTCCTGATTTAACCTGTCTTACTACCCATGGATATAAGGAGGGGATTGGAGGAGAACATTGTCATTTGAAAGGATGAGGAATACACCGTAAAACACATTAAATAAAACCACTTGCATTCACCGATTTCCTTGATGTATGGTCACTTGTACAGCAGACCATATATTTCCTCGATTTCTGCCCCTGGATATTAGGAGGGGGTTGGAGGAAGACAGGGAGAGATCAGTATGTTAGCTCTTTTGTGGGACTCTGACGTTAAGGCCAGCACACCCGAGAGACTTGGCGGAATCACTGATTTTCCCTGGAACAAACTGTTGTAGGAGACCTTATGGAGAAGGAGTACCTGGATCTGCACTGCCATATCAATCTCTAAGGCTGGCTTCACACTTGCAGATGGATCTGCAGCGTTTTGCAGATGCATCTGCAAGTGTGAGCATGCTGACCGCGGCCCCTATGTTTATAATAGGGCGCACGCGGTGTGAAAGCTCTCATTCACTCCTATATGTGTACTGTCAGCAGGCGTATGCCTGCTGACAGATCACACACTCCCGTCCGCACTGTGGACGCGAGATGTAGCGTCCATGCTGCGGGCGGGAGAGTGTGATCTGTAAGCAGGCATACGCCTGCTGACAGTACACATATAGGAGTGAATGAGAGCTTTCACACCGCGTGCGCCCTATTATAAACATAGGGGCCGCGGTCAGCATGCTCACACTTGCAGATGCATCTGCAAAACGCTGCAGATCCATCTGCAAGTGTGAAGGCAGCCTAAGCGGAGGATTGTGTCTCATCTCTTGGGGCATTTATTCTGCTACTGTACAGTATCCGTAATCCTTGACATGTTTACCCTCTGTGTGGTGGATCATTTTATGGACCTTTCGGTTCTCATGTAATAAAGGTTCTTTTACTGTTCACTTATCTCTCACTCTGTTGATTGTGTGATACCGGAGTAGGACCTCGTGAAACCAATGTTAACTACAGCTGGAAACTATTCAAATTTCAATCACTATGAGCAATTCTGGTGGATCTATCTGGTGGTGAATACACAATCTAGGAGGATTTTATGGATCAGAGATATCACTATTGATACAAGAGATTCCTGGTCCATAAAATTTGTTGTTAATGTTATTTAAAAATCAAGTGAACCCATGACTTCTGGTTTGAAGAGCTAAGTAGAATATCTGAACCACTGTTGACATAAATGGATACAAGTTGGTTGAAAGCCTCCAAGTGATTGTACTGCACTGAAGGCACAGCGGCTACTAAGCAAAATTATGAATTGTTCCATTTCTGACGTCACCTAATCTCACTAAATATTGACATAAAGATCACGTACCTTCCAAGGTTTTACATCGCTAAGTCCATCACAAATTCCATCATGGCAGCCAAGAAGTGAGTGCAATGCATGAGCATAGGCATAGACCGCTAAGTACGCATGGTAGGTGTAACTTAGGTTATTGGTCTCAAATAACAAGGACATTTTGTCTCCAAGCTCCTCGTCCCCTGTGCAGTGCATGGTGTCATTTATATCAAGGACAGCTGGGATTTGTAGCCCCCTGTCCCAATCAGTCCACTTGCAGTTGAATGCTCTCTCCCAGAAAAGTCTGATAAATGGGTACATGGAATGGTCGGATGGACTCAAGTTGAGAAGGAAATTCTCGAAGCCGGGCATAACTCCTGATTTTGGAATTAACCCAATGGTGCCGTTCAAAACCTTCCAGGTATTTTTGGAATAAAGGCCTGGAGTGATTGCAAAAGAAGCTGAAGTTATGAATGTCTTCCCAGTCACACCCTCAGCAAGCAGAGCGTCCAGCAGAGCTTTTGTGTGGACCTCAGGACTGTGCAGAACAATCACATTGACCGAGCTTTTCTTAATCACCTGCACAACGTTGGAGATCAGTCTGGCTGAATAGCTCAGGTGGATTTTCTCCAGGAAGGCTATACACACTCCCCTTCTCTCTATTCCAGCTTGGATGACTTGGGCTCCTTGTAGTCCCACATCATTGTCCACCACCAGCATTCCCACCCATGTCCATCCAAACTGGCCAACCAACTGAGAAAGAGCAATGTTCTGAAACGCGTTACTGGGTATTGTGCGGAAGAATGATGGGAAGTGAATCTTATTACTGAGGCTGGAGAGGGTGGCCCCATGGCTGATCTGGAAAAGACACATAATTTATTTTAGATTCCTAAATTTTCCAATATAAGTGATATCAGTTGCATTATATTTAAAGTATCTGAAGAGTCTAAAGGCCCAATCACACTTGGTGATGCACCAGCGATCCCGACAATGATATGACCTGGTAGGGATCGCTGGTGCGTCACTTTGGGGTTGCTGATGAGATGTCAAACAGTTTGATCTCACCAGTGACTCAGCAACGATCCGGAATGAAACAGAGGTCATTGGGAATCTGTCACTCTCGGGCGTAGTATTGAGATCGTTGGTCATTGTCCCTGTCAAACACAGCAATGCAGCGTTCCCAGCAGGAGCGCAATGACCAAAAAATGATCCGGAGCACTTTGCAACAATCAGCGATCTCACAGCAGGGGCCTGATCCCTGCTAAGTGTCATATTTATTACGCCAATATATCCCTCCACAAACCTTTGCAACGTCCATTCCTGCCAAGTCCCAAAACTGAATGAGGTTTGAGTCTTGAAGTGAACGGGGTGACGTCACAGTCTGGCTCACCTGAGGCCAGATAGAGCAACGCGGCTCTCAGCTTTGGGTACCTCTGTGAAATGTGACAAGGGAAAATCCACCTCAAGTAAGAGAGTCATGTCGCTCTAGCACAGTGTTTCCCAACTCCAGTCCTCAAGGCACACCAACAGGTCATGTTTTCAGGATTTCCTTATCATTAGACAGATGATGGAATTATCCCCTGTGCAAGTGATTAAATTATCACCTTTGCAATCCTAAGGAAATCCTGAAAACATGACCTGTTGGTTGTGCCTTGAGGACTGGAGTTGGGAAACACTGCTCTAGCAGACTGTGAAGCCAGCCAGCTCACTGCAAGAGTCAAAATTCATTCAGTTTTGGGTCTTGGCATGAATGGACATCACAGAGGATTGTGCAGAGGTATGTGGGAGTAATAAAGATGGAGTTGATATTTGTTTTTGTGTTTTTTGTTCTAATAAAATGATTTTCCTCTGTGTTGTGTGTTCTTTATTATTTACTTGAGATTCTCAATGGGCGGGTCTTACATTGGCCTTACAATATGAACCTCACGCTTAGTGCCAGCTGGCAATATTCATCTGGCATTAACCCATTATTACCTAGCCTGCCAGTGTCACAGATCAGCTGGAAGAGCTGGGTAACGCTCCAGAAAATAACACTATAATGAGTGTGCCATATTTTGGGGTGGCTGCAGGCTGCAATTTGCAGTGAGAGGGCCCACAACTCTTGGGTTTCACCACACTGAGGATTCCAGCTCCCAGCTGCATAGTTGTACCTGGCTGCAAACCAGAAAGACGACAAAGCTCCATGGTGTTTTTTAATTAGTATTTCAAGAAATAAAAAATAATAAGGACTCCCCTCTTTTTTTAATACCAGCCAGGTAAAAATAGGCAGGGGGGCGGGATGCAGCCTCTACCTGCCTGCTATCTCTGGCTGGTGACTAAAAATACAGCAGAGCCCCACACAATCAGTGTAAAGTAAACTCACAGCAAACACTCACTGTGTGAACACTGCTGTGCATCTGCTGCATATTTAAGAGTTAACATTGACGTCTATGGGTGAAAATCGTGGCGAAATCTACAGCAAGAATTGAAATGCTGCAGATTTTCCTGCACTAAAAATTGCAACATTTCCGTTGCAATACACTTTTATTACACTAAAAGCTGCTGTAGAATTGGCACAGATTTGCAGCTTATCTGCACTACAATCTCAGCAAAATCTGCAATATATACACAGTGTATGCACATAGCCTGAGTGGTATAGTATCTCTGGTCTGCTCTTACCAAATGAGATCGAAGAATAGCGAGAGTGGCGCTCGGTTTGTCGCTGGCATATAAAAAAAAGTTTAAGATTTGTATCTGTGTAATGGTACACACCTGGAGCATCACATTGTCAGGTCATTTATATCACACAATGAATGCCAAGAAAAACAATACCCAAAAATTAATGGTGGATGTACATATTTTCTCACCAATTCGCAGGAATTATTTGTTTTGCATTTTTCCATACATTGTATAGGAGGATAAACGGTGTTGGTGCAAATTTCAACTCGTCCTGCACTGAAATCATTTGTTTGATGAAAAACTTAAACTGTGAGTTTTGGAAGAACTGGAAGAAAAATGAATCCATAAAATGACTGGGTCCTTAAGAAGTTGAGCAAAACACAACAGTGAAAGGCCCGTCACACGCTGTGATATTGTGAATGATTTCGTTAAATGTCACGTCTGTTGGGGCTGTGCAACGACGTCATTGAGTGTGACATGTAGATAAGACCAACGATAAGTCGGCTGATCACTGATCGTAGGCTTATGAACAGGACCATAAATCAGTCGTTGGTCGTCCGGTCAACCTGCACCATCGGCGAGTGTAACACCCTGATAACGATGCCGTTAATGACTTTGCCTATTCAGAACCGATAGGCATCCAAATGACTGCTAATATTGTTCGCTTGTCGCGGAGTCGTTGCTGCGTCGTTCATGATATCTGTACGAGTGACAACTCACTAGCGATCAATAGACGACGTTCAAGCGATCTAGGTCAAGTCGGATCGTTGGTTGGATCGCTGGGACATTGAAGCGTGTAACGGGCCCTTAAGTTCATTATAATAAAGTCAAGGCTCATTTTATCCTGTATAGATAACCAAGTCAGTGACATTCTCGAAGAGACCAATCTTACTTTGGGAAGATCAATTAACCAGACGAGAAAATCACACCCCAGATCATTCTTACAAAAATGTATTTTCCCATGTAAGACAGAGCAATGTACAATTCACTGTACATATATCAACTAATAAGTATATAATATAACTAGATGGAGCATCGGGAGGGTGCTGACGTGTTTTGCCAATATTTTTGACAAACAGGCTTTAAAAGAGGTACAAAAATGTACTTTTATTGAAAAGGCTAATATAGAATACAGAAGTAAAGAAACAATTTGATATTGCCTACACTATTTCTATAATCAACATACAAAGGTTATGTATTTACGCACATCACAGCACCACGGAGTTTAGAATACATCATTTGTCTGGAGAATTCATCTGTCTAATTGATAGAGAAACTCCTCAGAAGACTCCACAAAATAGCTTCTGTCTGTGTCATGATTCTTCCAACTTTTATAATGCTTAGACAAGGCTGGTTAATATTTATAAATGTGACTCCTTGATAATCCAGAATTGGCCAGATTCTGTAATCTCGAGAAGTTAGTTATAAATAAATGTATTCAGACAATAAATCTGTGTATTTCTCATGGATAATACGTGTAAGTCAACATCAGTTATTTGAACACAGTATTTTGTTACAATGACACTATTTGTCAAAGCAAATATCGCAGTGATCACTTGTGTACAAATCCACATCAGATATCTCTGCACAGAGTGTGGCGCCCCAACTGTCTGGACGCCACTAAGGGGTACTTCACCCACACCCGGGGGTAGTATTCCCATCTGCGGCAACCAGGTTTGGTAAGTTCAGTCACCTAGAAACACACCCAACACACCCATTCCCAGGGAGTGCGAGTGAACCCAGGTAGTGGGAAGGCTCCAGCATCCCGTGGGATGGCAGGGGGAGAAAGGTGGTGGGTGGAAAGGGAGCAGGAAGTGGTCAGGGAAAGGAGCGGAACAAAGGGAAAACACCACAGGACGTGTCAGGCAGTCGGAGGAGGTCAGCTGAGGAGAGGAGAGAGAGAAAGGACCCAGAGGACTTGAGCAGAGATGAGGCTTGTCCCAGGTCCCGAGGCCGGAAACCAAAAGGAGACTGAGGCAGCCCTAGGGGTACGGGCAGTGAGTGATAAACCCGTGCACCCAAATCCTAAGTGAAGCAGAGGGACAGGGTGAGAACCAGGGGCCCAGACTTGAAGGTGGCAAGGAGACTCCACGCTCCAACCACAGAACTCAGGTGGCCATGAGATCTTGAGGAACTGTGGCCAACTCCTGGCACATCCGCCAAGAAGGTAGCCATATTAGGGCCAGGGGAATTGATAAGTTGCCCAACGAAGGTCCGTGGCTGCTGGATTGGGGCTCTGTGCGCAGAGGCACATGCAGGAAGAAGGAGAACAGGCAGTGCTGAGGAAGAGAGGCCTGTGAGGTAAGGCACATGAAAGGGGTGAACTGCACAAGCCATTCTGGTTGCTAAGGGCTACCCGAACCACCACTGTACTTGAGCTTTAACTTGTGTTGTCTGTGGAAGAGAGCTCAGTAAACCAGGTTTGGAACTCAGCACTATGTCAGACTGGTTTTTCCCACCTGAGGAGCGATAGACTGCCACGCCACGCAGGAAGCAGGAGCCTGCCTGAGAGTTGCCCTGAACTCGCCCTGCAGCCAGCCGAGCCCCGCTGGCCCTCCAAGAACTCCAATACCCAGTTACTCCGGATGCCCTTGGGACCTCGCTCCACCCGTGGGGAGCGATACCATCCTAGCTGCCATTCCACCATCCCCAAAGGTCCCGGCCTGCAGCAGCAGCAGCTACCATCCTCCGCATACCACGGGTTATGTCACGACAACCACTGGTCCACAAATCTCTCTAATCCAAAAACTCTTTTCCCATTTTTATTGACTGCCCATCTCGGGTGGCCACAGACCAGGTCACACCACCGTCACAGCCCCCAAAGACACCCGAAGATGTTGAGAGAGAGGCCCTGCTCTGCATGCCCCTCAGCCCCCAATAACAAATCATATGAGCAATATGTTACAATATGTAGGCTATAAGATGTCTCTCTCCCCCTTTGTGCTATGATGTCATAACTCCCCACTTTGATGTCATCATACTCTATTGTTATGTCATAATACCCCACTATGGAGTAATGATTCCCCTCTGGGATGTCATAATACCACATTGTAATAATTATCCACTGTGATATGGGGACAACCAGACACCGCAGGCAATGACAGATGCCACAAGGCAATTACATATATAGATGATTGATTAATTCAGCAAATAAATACCACCGTGTTGACACAGTATAGGTTTGTTTGTACACTGGAGCAAGTCACTTTACTGTAGGGGACTTAGGCTAGTATGCAACCTAGTTTAAGTGTTTTTTTTTTTTTTTGGGTTATAGCTGCTAGAAGACCTTGGAGGGATTACCATGACATTCCCTCCTAGTATGTACTCTATGTAAATAACCCTGCCTAACCTGACGCATCACAGTGACGTAGCGAGTGATGCGACCAGGAAGTGAACCGCCGACAGACGCGGTGAGCATTCCGGCTCACACACTGCAGAAGGGGAGAGGACGCTAGAGAGGACACCGGACGGACAGAAGAGACCTGGACCAAACACAGAAGGAGCCTGTGCCACAGAGGAAGGAGGGAAAGACAGACAGTTAAATCCACCCAACACTGTTATTCCAAGCCATGGATGGTCATTATATGTACACGCAATGGATTATGGTCACCTGGTCTAATAGAATACACTACAGAAGAAAGGACTCGCTACTTTTAAATATTTTTTAAATACTTTTAATTTAATTTTTTAAATTTGATTTTTAAGATTTATTTTACTACAAATAAACATCCAAAAGAATGGTTAAACAACAAATCTGTGACATATTCCTTTCATGTTCCAATATAGCCATTGATAATGGGTTAACGTTTTAGCACTGGACCTACTCCAATCTATTTAACTAAATACCACCAATTATTGATTGTTTTGACCATTTTCCTTATTAGAAGTGTGGAACTATTAAAGATGTGAGAATCAATTCCCAGGACTCCAGTCACTTGTCCAGATGAACAATCTATGACCATTGAACAGGAGTCCTGTGGATCTCCACACTTCTGACTGATGAGCCAGTGTGCCATGACATCATGTGTCCACAATGATAACTTTACTGCTGTTCCCGCTAGTCAAAGAGGATCCAAGGAGGCCAAGAGGTAAGGAAATCCGCAAACCTCCTGCCGAGTGACCTGACAGATAAACCAGAGAATGGCATTGACTCCCCCATCTCTAATAGCTGTATAACAAGAACGGAAAGTATGATATTGTGTCGTGACAGGTGAGATGACCATAAAGATATATTACCTGGGGATAATGGAGAACACCAAGCATACGAGCTATTGGAAGAGATAAAGCAGAATATAGATCCCCCACGATCCCAGCTTTGACAGATCGGAGGTAACAGTCATAATCTGGAACAGGTTTAGCACCTCCGGACAGCAGTGACATGACTCCCCCAACTGCTCTCAGTTCAGACATACAAGTGTCTACCAGACTGAAGCCCAACGTGACATTAGGCAGGAGGCTCGGAGACCGATTAACTTCATTTATTGCAAACATGAGGCCAAGAACATCCCGGTAATAACGGATGTGAAACCTGTGAGAACCAGAAGATAGGGAAGCTTTTTAGTTTATTATATAATTAGTCACATATTGAACAAAGACTATAAGAAACATGAAGACGACATCCTCAAGAAAGAGCAAAATGGCTGATGTGATCTAGAGCCATATGGTCACATCTAATTTTACTTTGTCCTAAGTGCCTTGTAGGCTTCACACAGGCTCCGCTGTATTGAGCCAAAATATTGTTTTTTGGACTGAATTTACCTACCAAGTTGCTCATCTTCTTGGATTTGTACCTAACGTGACAATTGGTCGTCAACGAACCATTTGGAACTCGTCTCTGTATTAAACATGTGCTGCCACATTCATTCTCATTGACCTGTAGGATTAGACCCCAATTCTGATGGAATGTTAGAAGTGTTCTAAGAATTTAGGACAACCCAACTCTTACCTAGTGCACGATACTGGGTTTGGCAACTCCTGGAAAGTTGATGGTTTGAAGTCAAAGGCCGAGTGAACAGCAAAAGCTCCCCCAATCAGAATATCACCTTTCTGGAGGAAGGAATCCATTGTCCATCCCTGAAGGCTGCAGCCGAGCTGGGACTTTCCTTCACTCAGTGAAGACAGAAGAAGAAACAGCTGAAGAATTCTCCTCATTGAGCCAAAGTGGTCTTCCTCAATGTATTAAGACATGTTGGGCCAGGACTCAGACCAGAACTGAAGCAAAATAGAAAAATTGGTTTAGCTGGATAGATGTTTCTTTAAGTCCAGATCAGACGCACTGCGCCTTCTGAAGACAGGACAAGCACACCCAATAATGAGGCACACTGCACCTTCTGAAGATGGGACAAGCACACCCAATAATGAGGCACACTGCGCCTTCTGAAGACAGGACAAGCACACCCAATAATGAGGCACACTGCGCCTTCTGAAGACAGGACAAGCACACCCAATAATGAGGCACACTGCACCTTCTGAAGATGGGACAAGCGCACCCAATATTGAGGCACACTGCACCTTCTGAAGATGGGACAAGTACACCCAATAATGAGGCACACTGCACCTTCTGAAGATGGGACAAGTACACCCTATAATGAGGCACACTGCATCTTCTGAAGACAGGACAAGCACACCCAATAATGAGGCACACTGCACCTTCTGAAGATGGGACAAGCGCACCCAATAATGAAGCACACTGCACCTTCTGAAGATGGGACAAGTACACCCAATAATGAGGCACACTGCACCTTCTGAAGATGGGACAAGTACACCCAATAATGAGGCACACTGCACCTTCTGAAGATGGGACAAGTACACCCAATAATGAGGCACACTGCACCTTCTGAAGATGGGACAAGCACATCCAATAATGAGGCACACTGCACCTTCTGAAGGTGGGACAAGTACACCCAATATTGAGGCACACTGCACCTTCTGAAGATGGGACAAGCGCACCCAATAATGAGGCACACTGTACCTTCTGAAGATGGGACAAGTACACCCAATAATGAGGCATACTGTACCTTCTGAAGACGGGACAAGTACACCCAATAATGAGGCACACTGCACCTTCTGAAGACAGGACAAGTACACCCAATAATGAGGCACACTGCACCTTCTGAAGATGGGACAAGTACACCCAATAATGAGGCACACTGCACCTTCTGAAGATGGGACAAGCACACCCAATAATGAGGCACACTGCACCTTCTGAAGATGGGACAAGTACACCCAATAATGAGGCACACTGTACCTTCTGAAGATGGGACAAGTACACCCAATACTGAGGCACACTGCACCTTCTGAAGATGGGACAAGTACACCCAATAATGAGGCACACTGCACCTTCTGAAGATGGGACAAGTACACCCAATAATGAGGCACACTGAACCTTCTGAAGACGGGACAAGTACACCCAATAATGAGGCACACTGCACCTTCTGAAGACGGGACAAGTACACCCAATAATGAGGCACACTGCACCTTCTGAAGACGCGACAAGTACACCCAATAATGAGGCACACTGCATCTTCTGAAGACGGGACAAGTACACCCAATAATGAGGCACACTGCACCTTCTGAAGATGGGACAAGTACACCCAATAATGAGGCACACTGCACCTTCTGAAGATGGGACAAGTACAACCCAATACTGAGGCACACTGCACCTTCTGAAGATGGGACAAGTACACCCAATAATGAGGCACACTGCACCTTCTGAAGATGGGACAAGTACACCCAATACTGAGGCACACTGCACCTTCTGAAGACAGGACAAGTACACCCAATAATGAGGCACACTGCACCTTCTGAAGATGGGACAAGTACACCCAATAATGAGGCACACTGCACCTTCTGAAGATGGGACAAGTACACCCAATACTGAGGCACACTGCACCTTCTGAAGATGGGACAAGTACACCCAATAATGAGGCACACTGCACCTTCTGAAGATGGGACAAGTACACCCAATACTGAGGAACACTGCACCTTCTAAAGACAGGACAAGTACACCCAATAATGAGGCACACTGCACCTTCTGAAGATGGGACAAGTACACCCAATAATGAGGCACACTGCACCTTCTGAAGATGGGACAAGTACACCCAATAATGAGGCACACTGCACCTTCTGAAGATGGGACAAGTACACCCAATATTGAGGCACACTGCACCTTCTGAAGATGGGACAAGTACAGCCAATAATGAGGCACACTGCACCTTCTGAAGATGGGACAAGTACACCCAATAATGAGGCACACTGCGCCTTCTGAAGACGGGACAAGTACACCCAATAATGAGGCACACTGCACCTTCTGAAGATGGGACAAGTACACCCAATAATGAGGCACACTGCACCTTCTGAAGACGGGACAAGTACACCCAATAATGAGGCACACTGCACCTTCTGAAGATGGGACAAGTACACCCAATAATGAGGCACACTGCACCTTCTGAAGCCGGGACAAGTACACCCAATAATGAGGCACACTGCACCTTCTGAAGATGGGACAAGTACACCCAATAATGAGGCACACTGCACCTTCTGAAGATGGGACAAGTACACCCAATAATGAGGCACACTGCACCTTCTGAAGATGGGACAAGCACACCCAATAATAAGGCACACTGCACCTTCTGAAGATGGGACAAGTACACCCAATAATGAGGCACACTGCATCTTCTGAAGACGGGACAAGTACACCCAATACTGAGGCACACTGCACCATCTGAAGATGGGACCAGCACACCCAATAATAAGGCACTATGCACTTTCTGAAGATGGGACAAGTACACCCAATAATGAGGCACACTGCACCTTCTGAAGATGGGACAAGCACACCAATAATAAGGCACACTGCACCTTCTGAAGATGGGACAAGCACACCCAATAATGAGGCACACTGCACCTTCTGAAGATGGGACAAGTACACCCAATACTGAGGCACACTGCACCTTCTGAAGATGGGCAATTACACCCAATAATGAGGCACACTGCACCTTCTGATGATGGGACAAGTACACCCAATAATGAGGCACACTGCACCTTCTGAAGATGGGACAAGTACACCCAATAATGAGGCACACTGCACCTTCTGATGATGGGACAAGTACACCCAATAATGATGCACACTGCACCTTCTGAAGACAGGACAAGTACACACCAATAATGAGCACACTGCACCTTCTGAAGACGGGACAAGTACACCCAATAATGAGGCACACTGCACCTTCTGAAGATGGGACAAGTACACCCAATAATGAGGCACACTGCACCTTCTGAAGACAGGACAAGCACACCCAATAATGAGGCACACTGCACCTTCTGAAGACAGGACAAGTACACCCAATATTGAGGCACACTGCACCTTCTGAAGATGGGACAAGTACACCCATATAGAGGCACACATGCACTTCTGAAGATGCGACAAGCAACCCAATAATGAGGCACACTGCACTTGTGAAGACAGGACAAGTACACCCAATACTGAGGCACACTGCACCTTCTGAGGCCTGGACAAGCACACCCAATAAATGAGGCCACACTGCGCCTTCTGAAGCTGGGACAAGCACACCCAATAATGAGGCACACTGCACCTTCTGAAGATGGGACAAGTACACCCAATAATGAGGCACACTGCACCTTCTGAAGACGGGAAAGACACCCAATAATGAGGCACACTGCACCTTCTGAAGACGGGACAAGTGCACCCAAATCAATGACTGAGGGCAATCACATTGGCGCACTTCTGAAGACGGGACAGACACCCAATAATAAGGCACACTGCACCTTCTGAAGACTGGGACAAGTACACCCAATAATGAAGCACACTGCACCTTCTGAAGACGGGACAAGTACACCCAATAATGAGGCACACTGCACCTTCTGAAGACGGGAGAAGACACCATCAATAATGAGGCACACTGCACCTTCTGAGAGACGGGACAAGTACACCCAAATAATATGAGGCACACATGCACTCCTTCTGAAGAGGGAAAGGACACCCAATAATGAGGCACACTGCACCTTCTGAAGATGGGACAAGTACCACCAATAATGAGCACACTGCCCTTCTGAAGACGGGACAAGTACACCCAATATGAGGCACACTGCACCTTCTGAAGACGGGACAAGTACACCCAATAATGAGGCACACTGCACCTTCTGAAGCGGACAAGGACACCCAATACTAGGACACTGACCTTTGAAGATGGACAATACACCAATAATGAGGCACACTGCACCTTCTGAAGATGGGACAAGTACACCCAATAATGAGGCACACTGCACCTTCTGAAGATGGGACAAGTACACCCAATAATGAGGCACACTGCACCTTCTGAAGATGGGACAAAGCACACCCAATAATGAGGCACACTGCACCTTCTGAAGATGGGACAAGTACACCCAATAATGAGGCACACTGCACCTTCTGAAGACGGGACAAGTACACCCAATAATGAGGCACACTGCACCTTCTGAAGATGGGACAAGTACACCCAATAATGAGGCACACTGCACCTTCTGAAGATGGGACAAGTACACCCAATAATGAGGCACACTGCACCTTCTGAAGACGGGACAAGTACACCCAATAATGAGGCACACTGCACCTTCTGAAGATGGGACAAGTACACCCAATAATGAGGCACACTGCACCTTCTGAAGATGGGACAAGTACACCCAATACTGAGGCACACTGCACCTTCTGAAGATGGGGCAATTACACCCAATAATGAGGCACACTGCACCTTCTGATGATGGGACAAGTACACCCAATAATGAGGCACACTGCACCTTCTGAAGATGGGACAAGTACACCCAATAATGAGGCACACTGCACCTTCTGATGATGGGACAAGTACACCCAATAATGAGGCACACTGCACCTTCTGAAGACAGGACAAGTACACCCAATAATGAGGCACACTGCACCTTCTGAAGACGGGACAAGTACACCCAATAATGAGGCACACTGCACCTTCTGAAGATGGGACAAGTACACCCAATAATGAGGCACACTGCACCTTCTGAAGACAGGACAAGCACACCCAATAATGAGGCACACTGCACCTTCTGAAGACAGGACAAGTACACCCAATATTGAGGCACACTGCACCTTCTGAAGATGGGACAAGTACACCCAATAATGAGGCACACTGCACCTTCTGAAGATGCGACAAGCACACCCAATAATGAGGCACACTGCACTTTGTGAAGACAGGACAAGTACACCCAATACTGAGGCACACTGCACCTTCTGAGGCCTGGACAAGCACACCCAATAATGAGGCACACTGCGCCTTCTGAGGCCTGGACAAGCACACCCAATAATGAGGCACACTGCACCTTCTGAAGATGGGACAAGTACACCCAATAATGAGGCACACTGCACCTTCTGAAGACGGGAGAAGGACACCCAATAATGAGGCACACTGCACCTTCTGAAGACGGGACAAGTGCACCCAATAATGAGGCACATTGCGCCTTCTGAAGACGGGACCAGCACACCCAATAATAAGGCACACTGCACCTTCTGAAGATGGGACAAGTGCACCCAATAATGAAGCACACTGCACCTTCTGAAGACGGGACAAGTACACCCAATAATGAGGCACACTGCACCTTCTGAAAACGGGAGAAGGACACCCAATAATGAGGCACACTGCACCTTCTGAAGACGGGACAAGTACACCCAATAATGAGGCACACTGCACCTTCTGAAGACGGGAGAAGGACACCCAATAATGAGGCACACTGCACCTACTGAAGACGGGACAAGTACACCCAATAATGAGGCACATTGCGCCTTCTGAAGACGGGACAAGTACACCCAATACTGAGGCACACTGCACCTTCTGAAGACGGGACAAGTACACCCAATAATGAGGCACACTGCACCTTCTGAAGCCAGGACAAGTACACCCAATAATGAGGCACACTGCACCTTCTGAAGACGGGACAAGTACACCCAATAATGAGGCACACTGCACCTTCTGAATTGGGGGCATAAACAAGCTTACAGGCTCCCTGTAAAATGACTCATAAAGATCCATATAGAGACATCTTATTCTGGACATTGCTCCAAGTCAGTACAGACATCAGTAGTGGGAGGACATGAGACCTCATTATCCACACATGGACACAGGTACCAGGATTATGGGCTCACAGCACCAATAATCGTCATGGATATGGTATATTCCTCATCATTTCACTTTACCGGTGACTCAGGGAACATTATAATCAGATTACAGAGCTGAAGCCTTAGATTAATATCATCATCAATCATATAGAGAGCAGCCTGTGGGTCAGGACCGCTCCAGTACATACCTGCTTTATGGGGTTATGTCAGGACCGCTCCAGTACATACCTGCTTTATGGGGTTATGTCAGGACAGCTCCAGTACATACCTGCTTTATGGGGTTATGTCAGGACCGCTCCAGTACATACCTGCTTTATGGGGTTATGTCAGGACCGCTCCAGTACATACCTGCTTTATGGGGTTATGTCAGGACCGCTCCAGTACATACCTGCTTTATGGGGTTATGTCAGGACCGCTCCAGTACATACCTGCTTTATGGAGTTATGTCAGGACCGCTCCAGTACATACCTGCTTTATGGGGTTATGTCAGGACCGCTCCAGTACATACCTGCTTTATGGGGTTATGTCAGGACCGCTCCAGTACATACCTGCTTTATGGGGTTATGTCAGGACCGCTCCAGTACATACCTGCTTTATGGGGTTATGTCAGGACCGCTCCAGTACATACCTGCTTTATGGAGTTATGTCAGGACCGCTCCAGTACATACCTGCTTTATGGGGTTATGTCAGGACCGCTCCAGTACATACCTGCTTTATGGGGTTATGTCAGGACCGCTCCAGTACATACCTGCTTTATGGGGTTATGTCAGGACCGCTCCAGTACATACCTGCTTTATGGGGTTATGTCAGGACCGCTCCAGTACATACCTGCTTTATGGGTTATGTCAGGACCGCTCCAGTACATACCTGCTTTATGGGGTTATGTCAGGACAGCTCCAGTACATACCTGCTTTATGGGGTTATGTCAGGACCGCTCCAGTACATACCTGCTTTATGGGGTTATGTCAGGACAGCTCCAGTACATACCTGCTTTATGGGTTATGTCAGGACAGCTCCAGTACATACCTGCTTTATGGGTTATGTCAGGACCGCTCCAGTACATACCTGCTTTATGGGGTTATGTCCATCACATATAGAAGATCATCTGAGTGAAATCTCAGTAATCCAAATATTCCAACACGATTCTGAAAGCTTCAAACAGTCTTAAATAAAATGTCATTGTTGGGTCATAGTCTAAAGAGTCACCAGATGGAGTTTGGTTATTGTGACCGATATATCTGATAATGTACAGGAGGGCGTCACACCCTGATGAGTCCGCAGACACCGGGGTGATATGAGGGTGTATATGATAGAAGTCGTGTATAGGTATATGAGAGGAGGATATATGTATTATGTGATCATTTATGCATCTACGTCTGTATATTATGTGTTTATGACCCAAGTGTTGCTATATATATATGTAAGCTATGAGTCAGTATATACTATCTGTAGATGAGGTGGGGGTGGATATATGTATATAGCAGGGTGGCCGCCTGTCAGTATTTATAGCAATGATCTTCTGACTCTTAGGACTTGGATATAATTATAGATTTCCTCCTATGAAGGTCTCCAGGGTTTCGACACCTCGGCATCACGGTAATGAAGGGTTTGCTGATTACAGGGTCAGATAATGACAGGTTCTCGGGGTGTAATCTGGGGATTGTGATGGGATCTGCTCACTACGGGATACTTGAATCCAGGGAATAACAGGGAACAATGATAATATCCAACAATATGCATGATCAGTGCCTTAGGCTGGCCATGTACATTAGTTGGCTGTTGGATGAACGATGTTGCGGTCAATCACTTGGCAGACAAACATGTCAGCAAACACTCTCCTACATAGGAGCACTTCCTTGGATAATCACTCCTAGGACCTTATTGAGAATGATCTCTGGAAGAACAATGTGAGTTAGAATTCAGATATGAGCAATCGACATCTCTTCCAACTATCTGTAACAATTGTGTGGATACTTAGGAATCTGATAGCGTGAGACAAAACTGAGACCAAGGTCAATAATTTATATTGCAAATAATAATCAAATAGTTTAAGAAACAGAAACTAACAAAGTAAATCCTAAAATTAAATGCAAGTTCGATCAGCACTAATATGTAAATGTTCAGACATAATATGCAGGACTGTGACCAGCACAAATACGTCAATATCCAGAAATAACATGCAAGAGCGTGGACAACACTAATACGTGAATGAGCAGAAATAATACGGTATGAATGAATGTGTAGCACCCCAGGGATCTGGTTGAAACAATCACATTGCCTCCCCCACAGGGGATGATGTCACACCTGGAAGTAATAGGGTTCCCTATTCAGGTGACACAGCATCCAACACTTTCTTGTCTCCAGACCAGAAGGGGGAGCTCTAGAACCCGGCTTAAGGGGAGCTTCCCTATAAAAGTTCTGGCCTGGAGGTGGGGCTAGGCAGAACAGCCAGGAAAAATAACAGAACAGTCATGGAGTGAGTCTGAGGAGGAAGGAGAGGAGAGCCTGGGAAGCAGAGCGGTGTTGAGCTCACCCCAGAGGAAAAGCGCCCAGAAAACCGGACTCTGGAGTCCGAGGCTGTTTGGGTACTAATGACCAAGCAGCAGAAATCCAGAGAGGCAGGGGATTTCAGGTTTCCTGGCCTACCTAACGCCTGGAGCACAGTATCATATGAAAGCCCGGGTTCTCCACTGAGGAACAACCCCCTGGAAGAGGGCTCGTGTTGCCTGCTATAAAGGTACAGACTAGGAGAGAAAGGTAGAGAGAGCCGCAGCACAGCTTCATGCAGCAGCGGGGACTCGCAAGTGAAAGCGCAGAAGGAAGGCCTCCAACACACCTGGCTAGGTGGATCTCTGATGATTGCTTCCAGGCAGCCCGGGTCCACAGTAACGTCTAAACTGGTGCCCAGGACTGTATCTGCAATGGACAAGTAAATGTAAAGGAAACATTCATTGCTGTGGACTTCAGTTATTTCTGCGTCTTTATCCTGCAACCTACAACCTTCAACATCCACTGCCCTGGGGATCCGCACTGCCCGTGGGGAGCTGCTCCATCCAAGCTGCCCGTCCATCAGCCCCAGCGGATCTGCAGCAGCGGTGGCTACCCATAGCCACAAGCCACGGATGGTGTCATGAATAACTCCCTTATAAATCACTCCTTTCCCTACCTAAGCCAAGAACTGCCTTTTACAACTGAAACCCAGGGTCACTAAAGCTGGGTCTCGACCCCTATGACTCCCCAGAACTGCTTAACAGCCCGGTTCTGAGTACCCCACGGCCCTGGGGTGCGTCAAGTGCGACCAGCAATATCACGTGAAATCACCAAAAATAATATGCAGGAGTACAAGCAGCACTATTATGTGAAATGTCCAGAAATAATATACCTGTAGGTAAAAATAGAAATAAACTGAAACACATGAAAATCCTTTATTTTAGATGAAAAAAAAAACCACCCTCTTTAACCAATTAATTAATCCCAGAAACAGCCCCCCAGGTCCGATGTAATCTACAACATTGTATAGTTGTAAAGGCCCAGCGCACACAAACCCTTTATCAATGGCTTATTATATTCCCTCCACTATATCTCTAAAATGAGTATAGCTTGTGTAACCGTTCACCCGATGTTTAGTTAAAATATACAACATTAAAATATAAAAAAATTTAAAAAGTAGCCACATTAGAATGCATAGGCATTCACTTTCCTATATAGAGCAGATTCTCTTCCTAGATGTATTCCATACGCCGTCTTCTGTACTGGATCCCAGTCTTTAGTTAGTTATTGTTCTTTGTTGCGTTAACACTAGCGCTAAAAATGAATAAAATCCCATAAAAATGGCAAGGGGAAAAAACAGCATCCTTTAAAGCATCCTTCCAACGGATGCAAGGTCCCAAATGTGACCCTAGCCTTACAGTGCCACTCTTGTCCCAACTTCTGATGCTGACACCTTGATTGCCACTGACTGCTTCCAAATGCAGGACACGTGCGGCACCTTGATGAAGCTGACAACCAAAGTGTCGGCATTTGGATGCGGGATACTGACACTTTGATTGTCAGCTTCATTAAGGTGACCGACACAGCACAATGAAGTCATCACTGTGCTGTGCCGGTCACATGACCACATGCTGGCACTCAGGAGGATGCTGCACACAGGACTCAGGATACGAAGTGCTGCAAGCAGGGAGCGATGGAGAGGAACAAGGGATAGGTGAGTTACATCGTTTATTATTATTGTGTGTGCGGCAGCATGAGGGGCCATATACCGGATGGGGGATAATGCAGCAGGATGGGGGCTAGATCCCAGTATGGGGAGACTATATCCAGGATAAGGGGCTATATAACAGAATAGAGGCCATATCCAGGATGGGAGGTAATGTACCAGGATGGGGGGTGCTATATCGCAGTATGGTGGATACTGTATCCAGGATAAGGGGCTATATAACAGAATGGAGGCTATATCAAGGATGGAGGCCATAAGGCCATATCCAGGATGGGAGGTAATGTACCAGGATGGGGAGTGCTATATCGCAGTATGGTGGATACTGTATCCAGGATAAGGGGCTATATGCCAGAATAGGGGCCATATCCAGGATGGGGTTGCTATATCTCAATATAGGGGCTATATCCAAGATAATGGGCTATGTACCAGAATGGGGGCTATACCCAGGATAAGGGGCTGCATAACAGAATGGGGTTTTTATCCGGGATAATTTTTTGTTATTACAGCTACAACTATCAGAAAATTATGTTTTTTTCTGGAAGTAACACCACCCGAGTTATGCTCTGTTTTTTGGCAAATTTTGATTCACAAAAATCTAAAGTTTAACCATCACTACCGTGGGCAGTAATTACAGGTGTTTCAGTAATGTTAGTGACTACTACAGACCCACAGAGCACTAACGCAGAGTAATTTGCCTGTTTACCCCCCCCCCCCCCATGCTTACACCCTAGTGTGGTCTTTACCCTCCTAAGTTTGGCATTGATTTGCTTACAATTGCTTATGGCAATGGTCCCAAGCCAAGTTTGGACCACAGCCGCAGGTGGTGAGGAAAGTGAAGCCTTCACTCCTTTATCTTATCTCAGGGGCAGCTGTTTTCCTTTAGACAGGTCTTAGGTAGAGATGAGTAGCCTGTTCGAGGTTGGAGTTCCGGGCTTTACATATCCAATGCACATGCTAGTCCTGTGTACACTTGGTGATTTGCCAAGTTTGAGTCACTTGAATTGCTGCTTCAAAGTTTTTCTGAAATAGAAAAAATGATAAATCCTTGCTCTCACATCCCTGCAGGTGGTTTGTTTATGGATGGCTGTATGTGAGCGGAGAGACCAACTGCCCAATCAGTTCCAATGAGGTTTGGATCATGTCTTGGTCCAGAATAGATCTTTATAAAGAGTCTAGCTAAACCACCAGTACCCAAACTCCCATGGGGTTCACTCACCTCTAGTCTTGGGAGAGACTTCTCCAATCACAGAAATTCAGGGTGCGGGCAACTTGGGATGCATTCAACAAGACAATGAAGATGGTGATGGGTATTTATTCAGGCTGAAAGAGACATTTGATCATCATAGCAGGCTTCAAGCCCTGCTGACGAAGCAAAGGGCTCTCTACATGAACAATATGCTTTCCTCAGGGGAGGTATCCAACCCATGAGCAGCTTTCCTCAGGGGAGGTATCCAACCCATGAGCAGCTTTCCTCAGGGGAGGTATGCAACCCATGAGCAGCTTTTCTCAGGGGAGGTATCCAACCCATGAGCAGCTTTCCTCAGGGGAGGTATCCAACCCATGAGCAGCTTTCGTCATGGGAGGTATCCAACCCATGAGCAGCTTTCCTCAGGGGAGGTATGCAACCCATGAGCAGCTTTTCTCAGGGGAGGTATCCAACCCATGAGCAGCTTTCCTCAGGGGAGGTATCCAACCCATGAGCAGCTTTCCTCAGGGAGGTATCCAACCCATGAGCAGCTTTCCTCAGGGGAGGTATGCAACCCATGAGCAGCTTTTCTCAGGGGAGGTATCCAACCCATGAGCAGCTTTCCTCAGGGGAGGTATCCAACCCATGAGCAGCTTTCCTCAGGGGAGGTATCCAACCCATGAGCAGCTTTCCTCAGGGGAGGTATCCAACCCATGAGCAGCTTTCCTCAGGGGAGGTATCCAACCCATGAGCAGCTTTCCTCAGGGGAGGTATCCAACCCATGAGCAGCTTTCCTCAGGGGAGGTATCAAACCCATGAGCAGCTTTCCTCATGGGAGGTATCAAACCCATGAGCAGCTTTCCTCAAGGGAGGTATCCAACCCATGAGCAGCTTTCCTCAGGGGAGGTATCCAACCCATGAGCAGCTTTCCTCAGGGGAGGTATCCAACCCATGAACAGCTTTCCTTAGGGGAGGTATCCATCCCATGAGCAGCTTTCCTCAGGGGAGGTATCCATCCCATGAGCAGCTTTCCTTAGGGGAGGTATCCAAACCATGAGCAACTTTCCTCAGGGGAGGTATCCAACCCATGAGCAGCTTTTCTCAGGGGAGGTATCTAACCCATGAGCAGATTTCCTTAGGGGAGATATCCAACCCATGAGCAGCTTTTCTCAGGGAAGGTATCCAACCCATGAGCAGCTTTCCTCAGGGGAGGTATCCATCCCATGAGCAGCTTTCCTTAGGGGAGGTATCTAACCCATGAGCAGCTTTCCTCAGGGGAGGTATCCAACCCATGAGCAGCTTTCGTCATGGGAGGTATCCAACCCATGAACAGCTTTCCTTAGGGGAGGTATCCATCCCATGAGCAGCTTTCCTTAGGGGAGGTATCCAACCCATGAGCAACTTTCCTCAGGGGAGGTATCCAACCCATGAGCAGCTTTTCTCAGGGGAGGTATCCAACCCATGAGCAGATTTCCTTAGGGGAGGTATCCAACCCATGAGCAGCTTTCCTCAGGGGAGGTATCCATCCCATGAGCAGCTTTCCTTAGGGGAGGTATCTAACCCATGAGCAGCTTTCCTCAGGGGAGGTATCCAACCCATGAGCAGCTTTCGTCATGGGAGGTATCCAACCCATGAACAGCTTTCCTTAGGGGAGGTATCCATCCCATGAGCAGCTTTCCTTAGGGGAGGTATCCAACCCATGAGCAACTTTCCTCAGGGGAGGTATCCAACCCATGAGCAGCTTTTCTCAGGGGAGGTATCCAACCCATGAGCAGATTTCCTTAGGGGAGGTATCCAACCCATGAGCAGCTTCATTACTAAGCCCATGTTCACATGGTCACACACCGCACAGCTACACTGGCAGAAACCTTACATTATGTGAGACATCAGGGACTACAGTTTAGAAATAAAAAGAAGGTAGAGGTGCCAATGTGGAAGAATAGACTGGAAATGTTACATGGTAGAAGGTATGAGAAATGTGAGAGAAAGGAGTAGAAGATATGATGGACACAGAGTATGAGAGGAAGAATGTATGACAGTACACAGGCATTGTATGTTTGTGGAGAAGTTGGACATTGGCAAGAAACTGCCATCGACCCAGAATCAGGAAGACAGGTCAAATGTGAAAAAGTCCTGTCCATCTTATGTCCCTGCAACCTGCTGAGCTGTCATGATGGTCTCTTACTTTGGAGACTTGTGACAGTTTTGGGACATGTGTCTCATTCCTGTATTGAGACGTCATATTAAATGTGTTTCTTTCCTTTGGCAGCTTAGGAGTTAATGTCAGTTTCTGTTGCTAGCAAGCTAGCTAGTTCTTTGTCCAGGTGTGGCTACTCTGTGGTCACTCCCATCCCCTTTATATGGTCTCATGGTTCCAGCATCCTTTGCTGGTGATTGAACTTCATTCCTGGCCAAGCTTCCTGAGGTGAAGATGCTATTCTGGAGAAGCTGACCATTGCCAAGCCATTTGCATGAAGTTGTTTGTTGTTCTCCTATCTTTCCTTCCACTCTTGTTGATTTTAGTGCAGCGGTTGGGACTAGTTCTCCAGTTAGGCATCTCCCTATTGAGGGCTAATAGCAAGGCACTAGGTTTCCTGCTTAGCAATGAGTTTAAAGAACCCGTATAGGGGCAGTAGGGAGATCAGGGCACAACTGCAGGTGAGAGCAGGAGGTCACCTCTTCCATGTTCCCTATGAGCAGGGCCCTCCTGTTGTACTTGTTTCTGCACCCTGATGTCTCCCCGACTGTTGTTATGTGTAGTGCGCAAGACCCGGCGCCACTGTCACACACGGTAGCCGGACAAAGGTCAGACCACCCGACATCTACTATATAATTGCCGTAGGCACGTTTGTGTCGGACCCCGGCACGCCGTGGCTTTGTCACTATGTGACGTCACCACGCCGTGCGAGGCATTGCCCGCGTAGCGGGCATTGCGACCCCTCGCCGCTGTCATCCCGCTCCGGAGCAGCTGCTGTCAGCACATGCTGACACAGTGCTCCGGAGCCTGTGCCCCTGTGCCCCAGTGCCCCTGTGCCCCTGTGCCCCAGCGCCGCTCCGGAGCAGCTGCTGTCAGCACATGCTGACACAGTGCTCCGAAGCCTCTGCCCCTGTGCCCCTGTGCCCCTGTGATCCCGCTCCGGAGCAGCTGCTGTCAGCACATGCTGACACAGTGCTCCGGAGCCTGTGCCCCTGTGCCCCAGTGCCCCTGTGCCCCTGTGCCCCAGTGCTGCTCCGGAGCAGCTGCTGTCAGCACATGCTGACACAGTGCTCCGGAGCCTGTGCCCCTGTGCCCCAGAGCCCCAGTGCCCCTCTGCCCCTGTGCCCCAGTGCCTCTGTGCCCCTGTGCCCCTGTGATCCCGCTCCGGAGCAGCTGCTGTCAGCACATGCTGACACAGTGCTCCGAAGCCTCTGCCCCTGTGATCCCGCTCCGGAGCAGCTGCTGTCAGCACATGCTGACACAGTGCTCCGGAGCCTGTGCCCCTGTGCCCCAGTGCCCCTGTGCCCCTGTGCCCCAGTGCTGCTCCGGAGCAGCTGCTGTCAGCACATGCTGACACAGTGCTCCGGAGCCTGTGCCCCTGTGCCCCAGTGCCCCTGTGCCCCAGAGCCCCAGTGCCCCTCTGCCCCTGTGCCCCTGTGCCCCTGTGCCCCAGTGCCCCTGTGCCCCAGTGCCCCTGTGCCCCTGTGCCCCAGTGCCTCTGTGCCCCAGTGCCCCTGTCATCTTGCTCCGGAGCAGCTGCTGTCAGCACATGCTGACACAGTGCTCCGGAGCCTGTGCCCCTGTGCCCCAGTGCCTCTGTGCCCCTGTGCCCCAGTGCCCCTGTGCCCCTGTGCCCCAGTGCCCCTGTGCCCCTGTGATTACCGCAACCGCGCCGCATTGCGAGTCGCTGGCTGAGTGCGAGCACTTGCGGCGCGGTAGCGGTAATCCCCATAAGGATCACCGCAACCGCGCCGCAAGTGCAAGTTGCGGCGCGGTTGCGGTAATCCCCATAGAAAGTATAGGGGGACTTGCGGCAGGTGCGGCAAGTGCGGTTTTGCCGCACCTGCCGCAAGTCCCCCTATACTTTCTATGGGGATTACCGCAACCGCGCCGCAGATGCGGTTTTTAAATAAAATAAAATAATCTTTATACAAATAAATTCACTTAAAATAACAAATAATAAATACATTTAATAATAATAAAAATAGTAAAAAAACAAAACAAAATAAATAATAACATAAAAAATAAGAATAACAAAAAAAAAATAATAATAATATATTAAATTAAGATATTAATTACATTAAGTAATTAAAATATAATAAAATAAAATAATTTTCATTAAAATAAAAAATTCATATACAAAATAATATAATTAATAATATATTAATATAAAATAAAAATGCAAATAATAATGATATTAATGCTATTAATACTGCTATTAATGCTACTAATAATGCTATTCAGGATATGATTAATGTTATTAATGCTAATAATAATGCTATTAATGCTAATAATACTGCTAATAATGCTATTAATACTGCTATTAATGCTACCAATAATGCTATTAATGCTATTAATAATGTTATTAATGCTATTAATGCTATTAATAATGCTATTAATGCTAATAATAATGCTATTAATGCTAATAATACTGCTAATAATGCTATTAATACTGCTATTAATGCTATCAATAATGCTATTAATGCTATTAGCAATGTTATTAATGCTATTAATGCTAATAATAATACTATTAATGCTATTAATAATGTTATTAATGCTATTATTAATGCTAATAATGCTATTAATACTGCTATTACTGCTAATTATAATGCTATTGCTTATATATATTGCTATTGATGATGCCATTATTATTTAAAAATCTTTAAAAAAACAATAAACATATTTTAGATACCCGATCCATTTGCATCAGGCTAACAGCTATCTACTATATAATTGCCGTAGGCACTTCCGTGTCGGACCCCGGCAAAGACCGTGGCTATGTCACTCTGTGACGTCACCACGGCGAAGCATTGGCCGCGTAGCGGCCAATGCGAGTCATTGGCCTGCGCGAGCAATGGCCGCGAGGCTATTGCTCGCGCAGGCTGAGTACGAGCAATGGCCGCGAAGCGGCCATTGCGAGTCGCTGGCCGAAAATAGAACCAGAGGCTCGGCCACAAAGCTAGCGATCTCCCGCTCAGGTAGCGCGAGCAATGGCCGCCAGGCCATTGCGAGCCGCTAGCTGAGTGCGAGCACTTGCGGCGCGGTTGCGGTAATCCCCATAAGGATTACCGCAACCGCACCGCATTGCGAGTCGCTGGCTGAGTGCGAGCACTTGCGGCGCGGTAGCGGTAATCCCCATAAGGATTATCGCAACCGCGCCGCAAGTGCAAGTTGCGGCGCGGTTGCGGTAATCCCCATAGAAAGTATAGGGGGACTTGCGGCAGGTGCGGCAAGTGCGGTTTTGCCGCACCTGCCGCAAGTCCCCCTATACTTTCTATGGGGATTACCGCAACCGCGCCGCAGATGCGGTTTTTAAATAAAATAAAATAATCTTAATACAAATAAATTCACTTAAAATAACAAATAATAAATAAATGTAATAATAATAAAAATAGTAAAAAAACAAAACAAAATTAATAATAAAATAAAAAATAGCTATCTACTATAATCAAATTAATGCACGTTCTAGAATCCCGATGCATTTGCATCGGGCTCACAGCTAGTCTACTCTATAATTGCCGTAGGCAAAATCGTGTCGGACCCCGAAATCGCCAATGCGAGTCGTTGGCTGCGCGAGCAATGGCCGCGAAGCGGCCATTGCGAGTCGCTGGCCGAAAATAGAACCAGAGGCTCGGCCACAAAGCTAGCGATTTACCGCTCAGGTAGCGCGAGTCGCTGCCTGAGCGGTAAATCGCTAACTTTGTGGCCGAGCCTCTGGTTCCATTTTCGGACAGCGACTCGCAATGGACCCCCCCAAAAAGTATTGGACCCCCCAAAAAAGTATTGGACCCCCCAAAAAAAGTATTGGACCCCCCCCAAAAAGTATTGGACCCCCCAAAAAAAGTATTGGCCCCCCCAAAAAGTATTGGACCCCCCAAAAAAGTATTGGACCACCCAAAAAAAAGTATTGGACCCCCCAAAAAAATAGTATTGGACCCCCCCCAAAAAGTATTGGACCCCCCAAAAAAAGTATTGGACCCCCCCAAAAAGTATTGGACCCCCCCCCCCCAAAAGTATTGGACCCCCCAAAAAAAGTATTGGACCCCCCAAAAAAAGTATTGGACCCCCCCAAAAAGTATTGGACCCCCCAAAAAAAGTATTGGACCCTCCCAAAAAGTATTGGACCCCCCAAAAAGTATTGGACCCCCCAAAAAAAAGTATTGGACCCCCCAAAAAGTATTGGACCCCCCAAAAAAAGTATTGGACCCCCCAAAAAAGTATTGGACCCCCCCCAAAAAGTATTGGACCCCCAAAAAAAGTATTGCCCCCCCCCAAAAAAGTATTGGATCCCCCAAAAAGTATTGGACCCCCCCCAAAAAGTATTGGACCCCCCCAAAAGTATTGGACCCCCCCAAAAAGTATTGGACCCCCCAAAAAAAGTATTGGACCCCCCAAAAAGTATTGGACCACCCAAAAAAAGTATTGGACCCCCCAAAAAAAGTATTGGACCCCCCCAAAAAGTATTGGACCCCCCAAAAAAAGTATTGGACCCCCCAAAAAGTATTGGACCCCCACAAAAAGTATTGGACCCCCCAAAAAAAGTATTGGACCCCCCCAAAAAGTATTGGACCCCCCAAAAAAGTATTGGACCCCCCAAAAAAAGTATTGGACCCCCCAAAAAGTATTGGACCCCCCCAAAAAAGTATTGGACACCCCCCAAAAAGTATTGGACCCCCAAAAAAAGTATTGCCCCCCCCCCCAAAAAGTATTGGATCCCCCAAAAAGTATTGGACCCCCCCCAAAAAGTATTGGACCCTCCCAAAAGTATTGGACCCCCCCCAAAAAAAGTATTGGACCCCCCCAAAAAGTATTGGACCACCCAAAAAAAGTATTGGACCCCCCAAAAAAAGTATTGGACCCCCAAAAAGTATTGGACCCCCCAAAAAAAGTATTGGACCCCCCCAAAAAGTATTGGACCCCCCCAAAAAGTATTGGACCCCCCCAAAAAAGTATTGGACCCCCCCAAAAAGTATTGGACCCCCAAAAAAGTATTGCCCCCCCCCAAAAAAGTATTGGATCCCCCAAAAAGTATTGGACCCCCCCCAAAAAGTATTGGACCCCCCAAAAGTATTGGACCCCCCCAAAAAGTATTGGACCCCCCAAAAAAAGTATTGGACCCCCCCAAAAAGTATTGCCCCCCCCCAAAAAGTATTGGACCGCCCCCAAAAACTATTCACACACCCCGAAAAACTATTCACACCCCCCCGAAAAGTCCTCACACCAGCTATAACTACTATAATCAAATTAATGCACGTTCTAGAATCCGATGCATTTGCATCGGGCTCACAGCTAGTATCTAATATATAAGCGCAAATATTGTAAATTTTATTATTGTACCATACAATTAAAGATTAACCATCATACACCAGTAACATTACTTTTCTTAGAGGACATTGACCCATAGAGCCCAAAATAGTGCCAGAATGCACATAATTTTTTATTATGATATGGATTTATCTTCACAGTGAATAATTTATTCATAAGGTACAATATCTTAGTACGGTGTTAGCCAGTAGATAGGAAAATACTAATATCTGAGAGTCATCAGTAGTTGATACCTTTTAATGGTGAAGTGAAAAGATGGTAAATAATAGCAACTTTCCGGACTCTAAGACTCTTCATCAGGTTTAAACAAAACCCAAAATCATTCATTTTTGTATCCATATAATTTTTGTAGACCCCATCACACCATAATGGATATGACGTTAGGGGTATTAAAAGGTCATTTCAAATCCCAAAGAGACAGGAGAGTCTGGAAATATAAACTAATGATGACACATTCAGAGCGGGAATGAACATTTCACATGGATTTATGTCTTTTTACATCAATTTAAGAATCTTCAAATCCAGGAGCAGACCTCCTACTGCGAATATCCAATCATTCATCTGTCTATGAATGTGTGTCTTCAGAATGTGTGTTATTATGACCCTGATGAAGAGACCTTAGAGTCTGGAAAGCTGCTACTTGTTACCATCTTTTCAGTTTGCATTAAACTCTTAGATTGTAATATTTTTCTAATTTATAGTTCGGAACAGTTTGTGTTTTTCGAGCTTTCTACGGCTAGTTGTACTTGTCCTCCAGTCCAGCAGATCTTCACCCAAACATCCCATTTCTTTTACTGCTTACTAAGTTCTCTCGACTATTCCTCTCCGGCCTCAGAAGAATGATGTAACATTTGGGGAGGAAGATGCAGCTGAGAAGTCCAGCGCTCGAGGCCAAGATGGCAAATACCTGCACGGCCACAGTATATTTCCCACTGGTGCTGAGATAGGCCGGGATGAATGAGATCCAGACACAGCAGAAGACCAGCATGCTGAAGGTGATCAGTTTGGCCTCATTGTAGGTTCCCGGAAGGTTCCTTGCCAGGAAAGCCGCAAAGAAACTTATCATGGCCAAGAAGCCCATAAACCCTAAAGTCATGTAGAAGAACAACTTGTGTCCTTCATTACACTCGTATATTATCTTTTGATTTTCCAGCTCAGTGTTCAGTGACGGGAACGGAGGAGACTTGTAAAGCCAAACAGAGCAAATTACAATCTGCAACCCGGAGCAAAGTCCTACAACGTTCCGCGGGATTATAGGTCCTAACCATTTCCTCAGAGGACTGTCAAGTCTGGTGGCTTTAAATGCCAAGATCACCATGATAGTCTTGGCCAGGACCGAGGAGATGCTGATGGAGAAGACCACGCTGAAGAGCGTTTGTCTCAGGAGGCAGGTGATCTTAGATGGTTGACCTATGAAGACCAAGCAGCAGAGGAAGCAGAGAACGAGGGACACCAACAAGACGTAGCTGAGCTCCCGGTTGGTGGCTTTGATGACTGGTGTTTCCTGATTTCTCCTAAACAATATTAAGATGCAGATAGTAAGAGCTGAGAAGATCACAACCAGTATGACCAACATAATCCCCAATGGTTCCTCATATGTAAGAAATTCTATCACTTTTGGGATGCACCTGTCTTTCTCCTCACTCGACCACTGGTCTGGAGGGCACTTGAGACACTCACTGGCATCTGAAATAAAATAAGATGTAGATAAAAATGACTTAATGTGCTTCACAAAGCTAAAAGGTCTACATGATATTGTTGAGGGAATCGCAATTGTGTAGATAAGCAAAGATATCTCTTTTACTCCTTTAAGTATATTTTAATATATGTATATGCATATTAAAACCTTCCCTTTAAGAGAGACTAGGCATAACTTCTAATGAAATGAAGATTTCAGCTTTTCTTAGCCTAGAAGATGGTCTTTGTATACAACCTTATCAGTTGCCAACTTTGACAAGCTATGATGGATGGGTTTGATATAAGCAAGAAGACTGTAGGAGGATGATACAAGACCTATGAGAAACGAACACCGATAGCTACTCCGAGAACAATAGTAAATAGCTGTGTTCATGAATTCTATGAGAAACTGTATGAACAATTAAGACTATGTATTTTGTATAAGAATATTAATTCAATTAGATTCTAGCTACTATCAACCCGGCAGGTGGTAGAGTTCAACCTCTAGAAAAAGTAACAATAATTAATACCCTGAGGCCACATCAAGGGGGCGTCAAAGTAGATGATATGACATTTGGACTTTAGAGATTGCTTGGACTTAACAGGTGTAAATTGGATTAATTTCTCTCAATGCATGTGCATTACTAAGGATAATATCATCTGGATGGAAGACAATATGGAGCTGGTGCAGTGGAGTTCTCTATGGAAGAACATAGATTAGGGGGATGAATAGATTTCCCTGGAGAAGCCGAGAGTTGTATGAAGATATACTTAAGGACAATAAAGAATGGGAAGATTCTGTGAACTTCATATCAGTCAGAGACTACTACAAAATAAAGAGAGGCCAGCACCATCCTCTACATTGATGAGAACCTTATGACAATGCTGGTTTTGTGTTACAGTAGTTTCTGGCTTTGCTGATAAACTTTTTACCATTAACCATTGAGTGTACATCAGTTCCGAATATCTTAACCTTAATTCTACCATCTGGGGCCCATTCACATATATCCTCTTGGGCTATTGTGTTTGAGGGAGTTTGTTTACTACACTGTTTCCCCAAAAATAAGAAAATGTCTTATATTAATTTTTGCTCCTAAAGATACATCTTACTTTCAGGGGATGTCTTATTTTTCTATGATCCCCATCATTCCCTTGCAGCCCTCAATAACCTCATCATCTCCTTGCAAGCCCCAATATCCCTTTGCAGCCCTAATCATCGCCATGCTGCCCCCAATACCATATCACCATCATCCCCTTTGCAGCCCCCATCATCCTCACGCAGCCCCCAACATCACCATTACGGTACCTACAAAAACAACACCGCCCCCTCACACAGAGACATACCGTACACATACACACAAACATAACACACGCCCATAACATACACCCACACCTTTTCTCACCGGTCCGTCGCTGCATGTAATATGGGTGCCGCTCTGAGCTCTCTGCCTCAGCTGTGTAGATGTATGGGAAACAGGCGGCCAATCAGAGCTCAGCAGCCACTGGCCAATGAGAGGCCCATATGTAACATCTCTGATTGGCCAGCTGCTGCTGGGCTCTGATTGACCGGCGGCTTCCTGTACATCTACGCAGCTGAGGCAGAGAGCTCAGTACGGCACCGTTATACACTGTCGGGATGAAGGCTATGGGCGGGCTACGGTAATACATAGACACAGCTGCATGCCCGGATCTTCTGGTAGATGGGCATGCTTAAGAAAACAAAACTCCCACTAGGTCTTATTTTCGGGGAAACACGGTAGACTCTCGTACATTTATTTATCCAATCACTTCTTGAATAAAAGTTTGAATAAAGTTTTTCATCTGGGGTTCAAAAAGACCCGAAGTGAATATTATTCACTGTTGCCTTATTAGCTGCGTCAGACTGGCACTGTCGCTGTTTCACACTTGCTGTTTCTTTTATTGAGCAAACAATACCAGTATCAATACATGAGCAGGATGGAAAACACGTTGACGCACTTCGGCTCACAGCCAAGCCTTGACGTTAGGGCTAAGGCTCGTCTGTGAGCCAAAGTGCGTCAACATGTTTTCCACCCTGCTCATATATTGATACTGGTCAATAGAGAAAGAAATGGCAATTGGAATCCTTTGGTCTGACGTCTATTTCTCTCTGGATCATAGATACCGCCATTGACTGTCATGCTGCATCTACTTGGTGAGTGGATTGCCTTTGTCATGAAAGTAGAATAGCGAATAAGGGAATGGAAAGCAAGATGGCAATAACATGTAAGATAAACTGGTTAGCTAGTCTTACCCTAGACTGGGGTCCCTAGCTGACCCTGTACCCAGAGGTACCTCTAATGGTACCTTCACACGCCGCAATATCGGCTGGGAATCCTAAAGGCGATACGTCGCCCCGGAGCAATCGCCGTGAAATTGCCTCACAGTTGCGGCATGTCATTGAAGAATTTTGCGGTGATAAATCACCTCTCACCCATCGCCTGACTCCTGAGCACTGCCCTGAAATCAGCCTCAATCATGAAGGCGATATCTCCGTGTTGTGGTGTGTGATAGGGTGATAGTGATGGAAACAGCGTTGCCTATGATTTCCCGTAGGCGTGCCACAACCGTTATGTAGTCTTCGCCCCGTCTGCGATGATTGGTGTTGGCTACTGTGTCCCCATTGGCTGACAGTTGACAGGGCGCCATATTTGAAGAGCTGTCCATTCAACAACACATACATTTTCAATTGCATCATGTATTAGCCAGCCTTCCAGAGCAGGCTGCCCAATCGTAACGCTGTTGCGTTGTCCAATGAGCGCGTATGGGGCGCGGTGTAAACCACTGTGGCACGCCTATCTCCTCTCACCGCTGAACATGTACGCCCACATTGCCTTTGGAATTGCGGCGTGTGAAGCGGCGATGGAATGAGGCAAGATTGTTTCTGCTGTAGGTGAGGCGATTTCCGGAGTGACACATCCCCTTACTTTCAGGGCGAGATTGCGGAGTGTAATGCCGCCATCGGCGATCTGAGGTGAGCATGAAAAACGTAAGCGCGCACGTTAGATCGCCTCATATCGCCAGCCGATATTGCGGCGTGTGAAGGTACCATTATGGTGACGAGGTCTGGACCACCACCCTTTCCATGCTCCTCTAACAGTCCTATGGTAACATTCCCTCACCTCCAACCATGGCCTGGGATACATAACAACTCTCACAAATGAGGTAAAAAACAAGGAAGCATCAGCATTAAGTGCACACACGTCTTCTCAGTTTTCGGTCTTGAAGAGACTGAAACTCTATTAGCGACACCTAGTGAAAGAAAGTGGAGCTATTTAAAGGCTGGGGGAGTGGACAACTACGTCAGCTGACACACCCAGCCTGGAGAGGCGGCTCACCCATAGACTACAACACAGCAGCATCTACACATTAACTCCAAATGGAAATTAAAGTTCCTTAAAACTACAGAGCGCTTTACACATTGGCCATAGGCTTCAGCAGTCAACACATGACCGCTTTCCCTTTAATTAAGAAGTCTGGTTTATTATTTGAATGTTTTTAGTGCTTTTGGACAAAAAAAAGAGGTACTAGTAGTTAATTATTTTATAATGAATTGCTCACTCTGGTACAAAATCTATTCTATATCATGTTGGAACTAACTTCTCCTGGATTCCACAGCTGTAAAGCAGGCAGCTGCAACGGTCATGGGTGAGGCATCTGCACAGCATGAATTTACACAACTAATTTAGATTCAGTAGTTAGTAAGGCAGTCTTGTTATTTTATTTAATTATTGATATAGAAAAAGCCAAAAGAAAAGATGGATACCGCTCTGCCAGGAGGAGAAAGCATCAAAGGCTGGAATATTGGAGAGACTGACTTAACTTTTCCATGTGTTTCGGAGCGATACTGGCTCCTTCAATAGGAATAAATCACATTATCCCCTGAAGAAGGAGCCAGTTTAGCTCCGAAACACGTTGAAAAATGAAGTCACTCTCTCCAATATTCCAGCCCTTGATGCTTTTCCGCTCCTGGCAGAGCGGGATCAGCACCTTTTCCGTTGGCGTTCTCTACTTTTCGCCCTCTGGTGGCAGCCTGGATTACATGTGCATATAGTGGTTGTGGCTGGCACAATCTCACAAGGTAAGGCCCCCCGCTGTATTTCATCTCCCACCTACTCACACGGATAAGACCCTACTGTGCACTTTTTTGTCATCCCCAACTTTTTAATGTATAATTATTGATGACTTTCTATATCAGATATGCAAATAAAATGGACCTTGCAAACAGTCTGAATATGCTGCTATTGTAAATATGTTTGTAGGATGAGGGTTAAAGGGTCAGTCCAATAGCAATAACATTCCTCCTAACTCCCAATCTAATTTATCCCTATAATCTAAGCTATATTCTAATATACTTCCTTTATTAATTCCCTATTGTTCCCTCTCTAGATAATGGTTTTCTTTTTTTCAATTCCCTTCCTGATGACATCCTGTGTGAGTGCCCCAGTGCATGCTGGGATCCCCACCTGGAGCGTCATCAAGCTGACAGGCTCTAGGCACTTCATCAGCCCCTCCCTGAAATAAAGTATCCCTGTGACACTGCTTCCAGGGGTGGGGCTGTCAAAATGTTTACAAAGGTGTCCAGCCCCACCTTCTCCCCACCCTGCAGTGTGTGTTCTCAGTGCCCCCACTCCCTACTCTTATCTGCTCCCCGCACCGTGTCACATCCTCCCTACCATGCTGTGTATCTCCCCCTGTATGATCGATAATGTCAGACGGCCCGTGCAGGAGCACCATAGTGACGTCAGGGGGTGACCCCGGGCTTGTGCATATTGTTACTTCCACTGATGTCACTTGTGGGTGGTGCTTATGCTCTGCTGAATGACCAGCCTGACATTCACAATTACACGGAGAGATGCAGCATGTAAAGGAAGATGTGACACTGCACTGTGGGGAGTGGGCAAGAACAGGGGTGGGGGGAAGAAGATGAGGCTGAGAAGGCACAATGCAAGGAGGGGAGAATGTGGAGGGGGATTTGGTCTGGGAACTTGCTATCAACCTTATGGAGACAGCGAAGTAGGTGAGGAGATTATAAGCCACTTCCCTCCTCTCAGATATATGCAAATATGCAAATTTGCACTTCACTAAGGAAGTTGAGAAATTCCAGTGCCACATTAAGCAGTTTCCTCAAAGTCATAATCGCTTTCCAACAAGCTTTTTAATATAACTAAGGGATTTGTGCCAGATCAGAACCCCAAACTACAGACGCTGCGTTTCGGGGTACCTGCCCCTCATCAGTGTAGTGTGTGGGATATTCTGATCTGGCTGAGTGAGTGGGCTAAGACAAGGTCTGGGAACTTGCTATCAACCTTATGGAGACAGCGAAGTAGGTGAGGAGATTCTAAGCCACTTCCCCCCTCTCAGGGGGGTTGAAAATTTACACTGCAGGAAGGGAGGAGAAAGTGGGGGCTGAGAAGGCAGCAACAATACAAGAAAGGGAGAAGGGGGTCTCAGCAGTACCTCTGCGGGGAGAAGAGAAGGGAGTGGCGGAGCAGTACCTAAGTGGGGAGAGGAGAAGGGTGGGGCTGAGCAGCACCTCTGCGGGAAGAGGAGAAGGGTGGGACTGAGCAGTACCACTGCGGGGATAGGAGAAGGGTGGGGCTGAGCAGTAACTCAGGGGAGAGGAGAAGGATGGGGCTGAGCAGTAACTGAGGGGAGAGGAGAAGGGTGGGGCTGAGCAGTACCTCTGTGGGGAGAGGAGAAGGGTGGGGCTGAGCAGTACCTCTGCGGGGAGAGGAAAAGGGTGGGGCTGAGCAATACCTCTGCAGGGAGGGGAAAAGGGTGGGGCTGAGCAGTACCTCTGCAGGGAGGGGAGAAGGGTGGGGCTGAGCAGTACCTCTGCGGGGAGAGGAGAAGGGTGGGGCTGAGAAATACCTCTGCAGGGAGAGGAAAAGGGTGGGGCTGAGCAGTACCTCTGCAGGGAGGGGAGAAGGGTGGGGCTGAGCAGTACCTCTGCGGGGAGAAGAGAAGGTTGGGGCTGAGCAGTACTTCTGCAGGGAGGGGAGAAGGGTGGGGTGAGCAGTAACTGAGGGAAGAGGAGAAGGGTGAGACTGAGCAGTACCTCTGCAGGGAGGGGAGAAGGGTGGGGCTGAGCAGTACCTCTGCGGGAGAGGAGAAGGGTGGGGCTGAGCAGTACCTCTGCAGGGAGGGGAGAAGGGTGGGGCTGAGCAGTAAATCAGGGGAGAGGAGAAGGGTGGGGCTTAGCAGTAACTGAGGGGAGAGGAGAAGGTGGGGCTGAGCAGTACCTCTGCGGGGAGAGGAGAAGGGTGGGGCTGAGCAGTAACTCTGCAGGGAGGGAGAAGGGTGGGGCTGAGCAGTACCTCTGCGGGAGAGGAGAAGGGTGGGGCTGAGCAGTAACTCAGCAGGGAGGGGAGAAGGGTGGGGCTGAGCAGTACCTCTGCGGGGAGAGGAGAAGGGTGGGGCTGAGCAGTACCTCTATGGGGAGAGGAGAAGGGTGGGGCTGAGCAGTACCTCTGCAGGGAGGGGAGAAGGATGGGACTGAGCAGTACCTCTGTGGGGAGAGGAGAAGGGTGGGGCTGAGCAGTACCTCTGTGGGGAGAGGAGAAGGGTGGGGCTGAGCAGTAACTGAGGGGAGAGGAGAAGGTGTGGCTGAGCAGTACCTCTGTGGGGAGAGGAGAAGGGTGGGGCTGAGCAGTACCTCTGCGGGGAGAGGAAAAGGGTGGGGCTGAGCAGTACCTCTGCAGGGATGGGAAAGGGTGGGGCTGAGCAGTACCTCTGCAGGGAGGGGAGAAGGGTGGGGCTGAGCAGTACCTCTGCGGGGAGAGGAGAAGGGTGGGGCTGAGCAATACCTCTGCAGGGAGGGGAAAAGGGTGGGCTGAGCAGTACCTCTGCAGGGAGGGGAGAAGGGTGGGGCTGAGCAGTACCTCTGCAGGGAGGGGAGAAGGGTGGGGCTGAGCAGTACCTCTGCGGGGAGAAGAGAAGGGTGGGGCTGAGCAGTACTTCTGCAGGGAGGGAGAAGGGTGGGGCTGAGCAGTACCTCTGCAGGGAGGGAGAAGGGTGGGGCTGAGCAGTACCTCTGCGGGAGAAGAGAAGGGTGGGGCTGAGCAGTACTTCTGCGGGGAGGGAGAAGGGTGGGGTGAGCAGTAACTGAGGGAAGAGGAGAAGGGTGGGACTGAGCAGTACCTCTGCAGGGAGGGGAGAAAGGTGGGGCTGAGCAGTACCTCTGCGGGAAGAGGAGAAGGTGGGGCTGAGCTGTACCTCTGCAGGGAAGGGAGAAGGGTGGGGCTGAGCAGTAAACCAGGAGAGAGGAGAAGGGTGGGGCTGAGCAGTAACTGAGGGGAGAGGAAAAGGGTGGGGCTGAGCAGTACCTCTGCAGGGAGGGGAAAAGGTGGGGCTGAGCAGTACCTCTGCAGGGAGGGGAGAAGGGGGGCTGAGCAGTACCTCTGCGGGGAGAGGAGAAGGGTGGGGCTGAGCAATACCTCTGCAGGGAGGGGAAAAGGGTGGGGCTGAGCAGTACCTCTGCAGGGAGGGGAGAAGGGTGGGGCTGAGCAGTACCTCTGCAGGGAGGGGAGAAGGGTGGGGCTGAGCAGTACCTCTGCGGGGAGAAGAGAAGGGTGGGGCTGAGCAGTACTTCTGCGGGGAGGGGAGAAGGGTGGGGTGAGCAGTAACTGAGGGAAGAGGAGAAGGGTGGGACTGAGCAGTACCTCTGCAGGGAGGGGAGAAGGGTGGGGCTGAGCAGTACCTCTGCGGGGAGAGAAAGGGTGGGGCTGAGCAGTACCTCTGCGGGGAGAGGAGAAGGGTGGGGCTGAGCTGTACCTCTGCAGGGAGGGGAGAAGGGTGGGGCTGAGCAGTAAATCAGGAGAGAGGAGAAGGGTGGGGCTGAGCAGTACCTCTGCGGGAGAGGAGAAGGGTGGGGCTGAGCAGTACCTCTGCGGGGAGAGGAGAAGGGTGGGGCTGAGCAGTAACTATGCGGGGAGAGGAGAAGGGTGGGGCTGAGCAGTACCTCTGCGGGGAGAGGAGAAGGGTGGGGCTGAGCAGTACCTCTGCAGGGAGGGGAGAAGGGTGGGGCTGAGCAGTACCTCTGCAGGGAGGGGAGAAGGATGGGGCTGAGCAGTACCTCTGCAGGGAGGGGAGAAGGGTGGGGCTGAGCAGTACCTCTATGGGGAGAGGAGAAGGGTGGGGCTGAGCAGTACCTCTGCGGGGAGAGGAGAAGGGTGGGCTGAGCAGTACCTCTGAGGGGAGGGGAGAAGGGTGGGGCTGAGCAGTAACTGAGCGGAGAGGAGAAGGGTGGGGCTGAGCAGTACCTCTGCAGGGAGGGGAGAAGGGTGGGGCTGAGCAGTACCTCTGTAGGGAGAGGAGATGAGTAGGGTTGAGCAGTAACTGAGGGAGAAGAGAAGGTGGGGCTGAGCAGTAATCTGCGGGAGGAGAGAAGGGTGGGGCTGAGCAGTAATCTGCAGGAGGGGAGAAGGGTGGGGCTGAGCAGTACCTCTGTAGGAGAGGAGATGAGTAGGGTTGAGCAGTAACTGAGGGGAGAAGAGAAGGGTGGGGCTGAGCAGTAATCTGCGGGGAGGGGAGAAGGGTGGGGCTGAGCAGTACCTCTGTAGGAGAGGAGATGAGTAGGGTTGAGCAGTAACTGAGGGGAGAAGAGAAGGGTGGGGCTGAGCAGTAATCTGCGGGGAGGAGAGAAGGGAGGCTAGAGACCTTTATTAACATTTGGCCAGCCCCAACCCTGGAATCAGCAGTGATGCTTTATTTTAGGGGCCTGATGAAGTGCCTGGAGCCAGTGAGGTTGATGATGCTCCGTTCGAGGATCCCAGCATGCACTGCAGCACTTACACGAAATGTCATCAAGAGGGAAATGGGAAAAAAAAATATTAACTGTTATATAGTGCAAAGATGGAACAGTAGGGAATTAATAAAGGAAGTATAATATAAAATAGCTTAGAATAAAGGGATACATTTGATAGGTAGTTAGGAGGAATTTTGCTGGTCTCAGACTGACCCTTTAAGTAAGAGCTTGCACTCCACCACCTGAGAGCCATATACATGCTTCAGCTGACGGCTAAATGCTTCTTTAGATAACAAGTATGTCTTTACTCTTCCAAGCACATGACAATTTAGCATAACTGAACTGTCTTCTATTCTGAGTCAACAGAGTAAATCCAGCAGATGACAGACGCTCAGGTGGTGTCGTAGCTTCAATAAAACAAACATTTTGAAGATTTTATTTGAAATTATTCAACCTGCAGTATATAAACTTCTACATCATTTGTCTTGGAAAATCAGGAAGGTCTGCAGCATTATATGGACGCCTGGACCCATTAACATCAATTATGTATGGGAGTCTTCAGCTACCAAATATCATTACAGATGGAGGGCAACAACATTGAAATATTCCTGTTTGGAGTCTCAGGCTTAGCTAATATGAGTTAATTGGCATAAGAGAAATACATACAATTACTTCATTATCTCTAAATCTCCTCTATTGTTAATATATGCATTTATATATAAAGTAACTTAGCGGACATCCTTACCAGTCTCGTTGGCCACTTCACCCATAGAACAGGGGAGGCAGTCGTAGCAGCAGACAGGCATCCCTTGTTGCGGGACCTTCCTGTGCCCGGGAAGACACCGGACGCTGCAGACAGAACTGGGCACCTAGCAGAACAAAAGCCGAAGGAAGGGTTGGAAGGTACTTTTGCAATTATAAGAGTCAAGAGTCTGTGGAGCCACAGATCAGATTCATAAAGGTCTGTGGAGCCACAGATCAGAATCATACAAGAGTCTGTGGAGCCAAAGATCAGATTCATACAAGAGTCTGTGGAGCCACAGATCAGATTCATACAAGAGTCTGTGGAGCCACAGATCAGATTCATACAAGAGTCTGTGGAGCCACAGATCAGATTCATACAAGAGTCTGTGGAGCCACAGATCAGATTCATACAAGAGTCTGTGGAGCCACAGATCAGATTCATACAAGAGTCTGTGGAGCCACAGATCAGATTCATACAAGAGTCTGTGGAGCCACAGATCATATTCATACAATTGTCTGTGGAGCCACAGATCAGATTCATACAAGAGTCTGTGGAGCCACAGATCAGATTCATACAAGAGTCTGTGGAGCCACAGATCAGATTCATACAAGAGTCTGTGGAGCCACAGATCAGATTCATACAAGAGTCTGTGGAGCCACAGATCAGATTCATACAAGAGTCTGTGGAGCCACAGATCAGATTCATACAAGAGTCTGTGGAGCCACAGATCAGATTCATACAAGAGTCTGTGGAGCCACAGATCAGATTCATACAAGAGTCTGTGGAGCCACAGATCAGATTCATACAATTGTCTGTGGAGCCACAGATCAGATTCATACAAGAGTCTGTGGAGCCACAGATCAGATTCATACAAGAGTCTGTGGAGCCACAGATCAGATTCATACAAGAGTCTGTGGAGCCACAGATCAGATTCATACAAGAGTCTGTGGAGCCACAGATCAGATTCATACAAGAGTCTGTGGAGCCACAGATCAGATTCATACAAGAGTCTGTGGAGCCACAGATCAGATTCATACAAGAGTCTGTGGAGCCACAGATCAGATTCATACAAGAGTCTGTGGAGCCACAGATCAGATTCATACAAGAGTCTGTGGAGCCACAGATCATATTCATACAATTGTCTGTGGAGCCACAGATCAGATTCATACAAGAGTCTGTGGAGCCACAGATCAGATTCATACAAGAGTCTGTGGAGCCACAGATCAGATTCATACAAGAGTCTGTGGAGCCACAGATCAGATTCATACAAGAGTCTGTGGAGCCACAGATCAGATTCATACAAGAGTCTGTGGAGCCACAGATCAGATTCATACAAGAGTCTGTGGAGCCACAGATCAGATTCATACAAGAGTCTGTGGAGCCACAGATCAGATTCATACAAGAGTCTGTGGAGCCACAGATCAGATTCATACAATTGTCTGTGGAGCCACAGATCAGATTCATACAAGAGTCTGTGGAGCCACAGATCAGATTCATACAAGAGTCTGTGGAGCCACAGATCAGATTCATACAAGAGTCTGTGGAGCCACAGATCAGATTCATACAAGAGTCTGTGGAGCCACAGATCAGATTAATATAAGAGTCTGTGGAGCCACAGATCAGATTCATACAAGAGTCTGTGGAGCCACAGATCATATTCATACAATTGTCTGTGGAGCCACAGATCAGATTCATACAAGAGTCTGTGGAGCCACAGATCAGATTCATACAAGAGTCTGTGGAGCCACAGATCAGATTCATACAAGAGTCTGTGGAGCCACAGATCAGATTCATACAAGAGTCTGTGGAGCCACAGATCAGATTCATACAAGACTCTATGGAGAAGAGATGCTTTCCTCAAACATGTTCGACAATTTCAAATTCAGCAAGATCATGGTTAATTCAGTTCAGTGATCAAAAACCTGAACACTTTTCCCAAAAGTCGGCAAACGCGGCTAAGCTCGGGAAAAAGTTCGAAATTAAAATGGCCATAAATCTTTACCTGTTTATTTGGGGCCAAAACGCTAGCTGGCAGACCAGTTGGCTGGGGACTACAACTAACTTATGGTTAGGAGTGTCCCCAGACTACCGGCTACCGGCTTCTGTTAAGCTGCAGAATTTTTGGAAATTTTGGGGACATTTTTTAAGCTTCCTGGAGTTTGCAGGTGTTTTGACACCTGCAGGGTCTGAATTTTGGAAACATTGCCATATGACAGCAGCTGGGAAGTCCAGGAGCTTACAATGCCCATACAGCATCAGGTTAAGAGAAACTAATATTTTTGAGGGAATTTTTTGTGAATACTTTTTATTACTATTACTATTTTTTTTATTATTTTTTTTATTGGAGAGCAAACCTTTATTATTGCAGAGGGTCATCAGCATGCGAGGCCACCTCTTCTACACTTATGTGAAAGCAAATTTATTGCATTGCAGTCGGACCAATGTTATTCAATGTCCGAGAGCACATTGGCGTGTGTCGGACGTTTTTTTTCTAATCCGGATCAAGAGGTGGAGACCCTTAGGGAAAGCAAACAAATACACCCAAGCCTGGGGGAACTTTGTCAGCGTCCCCCGCCATCTTACCTGTTCATTACCAGTGGCACCCAGGTATGCTGTCCACATACTTTGCTGATGGATCCTCTGCAAATCATGGCTGACCTGGACTCGGAGGATTATATCATTTACCTAATCACCCCACAGGCAGAAGGTGGGTCAGAACCAGACCCAACGTGGCATCATGGAGAGAAGACGGAGAGTGACACATACTAGAGCATCTCAATGAATTAGAATATTATCAAGAATCAATATCATATTGCCGTGTGTAATGACTCTATATAATATATGTGTTACTCTTTATGAATTACTGAAATAAAGTCACTTTTGGATGATATTTTAATTCATTGAGATGCTCTTATATGTCACCTGGAGCTCCACCGCACTTCTCAATTTGGACATCATGTTTAATGAGGTGCGGATCCAGTCCTGGGTTCTGATACAAGCCACGGACCTGAGCAGCAAGTCCCAGCGGTCAGGTGACTTTTACCCTATGGCATCCGGGACTGGGAGCAGCACATGTCAGACTGCAGATGATCTGACTGTACTATGTCTGGTTAGATTCCAGCTGTAGCTGGTGTGGCATGTGCTACTGGATCCCATTCCCCAATACCACCAGGACCAGGACCTTTATAGGGAGCTCGAGGAAGAGGATCACTTAGAAGGCACTGTTTCCCAGCTGTGTGGATCACCCCCACCACCTCCGGTGGCATTCAACAAGGGCAATGCCATGTAAGAACCCCTACCCCCTCCAAGCACCTATCCTAGCGGCATCAACCACCCCGTTCTCCTGTGTCATTTGTTGAGGACATTCAACACTCAGATTCCATCACCCGGTACTGGCTTCACGGGTCTAAGGTCTTGTATGTTATTTGTTTGAACATATATTTTAGTATCACATAAAGTCCACATTACACGACACAACATCGTTAACGATATCGCTGATATGTCACGGGTTTGGAGTCTTTCCAGCGACATCGTTACTACCTCGTTGCTTGTGACACCCAGATTCAACTATGATAAGTCGTTGGATCGTTGATCGCAGGTTTGAGAACATGTTTCAGATCACACGATCCTCGATCAGCCACCCTGCTGCATCGTTCTGTGTGACACTTCTCCCATTCACATCAGTGAGCAGGGATCATTCACTGGGTTGTGCGTATGATACCTCCTCACTACATCGTTGGTGCGTCGTGCACGATATCTACACATGTGACATCTCACCAGCGATGTTGAAACGATGTCAGAAAGGACCGCGCGCCCCCGAGATCGTTGCTGACATCGTTTCAACGTCGTGCCGTGTAACGGTACCTTAAGAATGAATAATGGACAATAAACAGTGACTGAAAGGAGCAGAAATCAGAGTCAGATATGGAGGTTTACTATGTAGTACAGTGTAGACGTCGTTCTTGTCGCCGGTGAAGGATCTGAGGGGGCGCTCCTCAACAATGTGCTGGAGTGTGTGACGCTCAGATCCATAGTCATAGGTATATCATAGTCATAGTCGGATTTCCCCATAAGATCAGCACAGACCCCACAGTTTGTTCTGATGCGATTTAGCGTGACCCAGGTTTTCCTGTAGATTGAAGCCTGGCGGTGGTTTTGTAAGTTTGGAGCCACCGTCTACCGCACTGAGGCTGTGGTCACACATAGAAATCCGTTTTTGGAAGTGATTTTCATCACCAATCCGTTTTTTTTCTGGGTGCTTTTTGAGCCTCCTGCACTCCTGAACGTTTTTGGACTTTTCATTAAAAAAACGCATGCGCGAACGCATGCGCAAACGCAAGTGCGCATATGCCATGCGTTCGCGCATGCGTTTCCCATAGGGCCCCATGTTAAAAAAAACGCATGAAAACGCATGCGTTTTTTAACTGATGCCAAAAACGTTGCATGCAACGTTTTTGACTCAAAAACGGACAGGGCAATGTTTGGAGCTCCAGAGAAAAACGGACAGGGTGTTTATTACACCCAATCCGTTTTCTGTCAGTTTTTGGACTTAGAAAAAAAAAATGAGAAAACTGAAGCCAAAAACGGACTGAGGGCTTATGTGGAACCCCAGCCTCACCCAGACTTCTCACCGTTTCTCCATTGAGATCGTGTTCATACAGGGGGATTGCAGTTCGGATGGAGGATGTCTAGATTTCAGTCACTGTATTTGGACATCTTGGATATTTTGGTGTATTGGGAGGTTTTCATTATTCACCACTTTGGTGTGTTCTTTAAGCTTTGGTCTTCTCAGGTTTGCAGGTGCTATATGGCTCAGGACAGGTAACCAGTGGACGGGCGTGGGTCTGATAGCACCAGATATTATACACCTAAGTACTTAGGACTGAAATTGTGTTTGACAGGTTGGCCTTCAAAATGTACTTTGAGTTCCATCTTAGGCTGGGGTCACACATAAGCCCTTGGTCTGTTTTTGGCTTCATTTTTGTCATTTTTTTTTTCTAAGTCCAAAAACTGACAGAAAAACGGATTGGATGTAATAAACACCCTGTCAGTTTTTTTCTGGACCTCAAAACATTGCTCTGTCCGTTTTTGAGCCAAAAACGCTGCTAGCAACGTTTTTGGCATCAGTTAAAAAACGCATGCGTTTTTCTAACAAGGGATCCTATGGGAAACGCATGCGTTAACGCATGGCACATATAGGCACCTGCGTTAACGCACATGCGTTTTTAATGAAAAAATGACTAAGTCCAAAAACGTTCAGGGGTGCAGGAGGCTCAGAAAGCACCCTATAAAAAACGGATTGGTGATGAATATCACTTCCAAAAATGGACTTCTATGTGTGACCCCAGCCTACCTCCGTTTTTGATGGATTGGGCTTCAATGTTGAAAATACTTTCCCATTACACTAAGATCTTCTGTTAGAGCCTCCTCTGCTTCCTCCATTGTTTTGCTCACTATAGCAAGTGCCCAGTCATCGATGTATCCAAACTTCAGTGAAAGGGTACCTTTACACGCCGCTACTGACGGGTGGCTACAACCGGATACATGCGAGAAATGTAGCTTGCACCGGCAATAAACCCCGTGGTAGCGGCGTGTGAAGACGGTTGTAGCCACCCGGCAGTAGCAGCACCTGTTTCAGAGCACTGCCCTGAAACAGGTGGCTACCCAGGCGATTGTAGCGAGGTGTATCGGCGTGTAAAGAAGCAACAGAAGGGATGTCTGGACACCAGGCGATGTACCTGGTATGTAGCTGGGGCGTGACACAGGCTCCGGGTTACCGCGCCCCATCAGCGATCATTGGAGGAAGCTCCTGCATGACGATTGGTTGTCGCTGCATAGGGTGGCATATTTAAGGAGCTGACCAGTCACACTACACAATTGCTCGAGCGTCATGTATTAATCAGCCTCCTGCGCTGGCTGCCCAATCATGATGTTCCTGCTTTGTCCTATCAGCGTACGGACGTCTCGTAATCCACAATTGTGGCACGCCTATGTGTTGTCCCTGCTGCACCAGGTCCGCCCATATTAGCTTGTTGTAGCGGTGTGTAAATGAGGTAAGGTGCTCGGCAGAAGGTAACTTGAGACACCCGGCGGTGTATCTAGAGATAGCTGTAACCTACTGTAGCGCACCTTGTTGCGGCGTGTAAAGGTGGTGCGATTACCGTTTGCAACCGTTTGTGCGTGCTCGTGCATGTGAAGTAGCTGGTTGTAGCCACCCGCCAGTAGCAGCGTGTAAAGGTACCCATACTGTGTCAGGAAGGTCAGCTAGGTAGAATCAAACAGGGAGGTGCCAGCACTGATCCCTGGGCCGGATCGTTGTTTAACGTTTTCTTACAAATGGTTGAATCATGATAAGTTGAAAGGTTTGAGTAGCAATCATATGATTCCAGAGGTACATCATTTTCTTACATGGAATCTCCTTCAGAAACTTGTATAGCAGCCGTTCCCTCCCTGTCATATGCAGCAGGAAGATTGATGAACGCCACTGAGACCTTCTTATTCTTCTGAAATTCAGCTTCAATGAGAGTTGTCAAGGCTAAAACTTGGTCACTGTAGTTTCGAGCAGGTCTAATGCTGGCTTGCTCTACGGGTATTGAGTCTAGAATCTTTGAATTGATCTTGCTATAGATTAAGCATTCTAGACACTTATACTTTACTAGATGGTGGCCCGATTCTAACGCATCAGGTATTTTAGACTGAAGAACAGCACACTATGACTGACAGCCTTGTAGACAGGAATGAACTTCGTCACACTGACTGACAGCCTTGCAAACAGGAGTGAAGTGCGTCATACTGACTGAGAGCCTTATAGACAGGAGTAAACTGTGTCACACTGACTGAGAGCCTTATAGACAGGAGTGAACTTCGTCACACTGACTGACAGACCTTGTAGACAGGAGTGAAGGACATCACACTATGACTGACAGCCTTGTAGACAGGAGTGAAGGACGTCACACTATGACTGACAGCCTTGTAGACAGGAGTGAAGGACATCACACTATGACTGACAGCCTTGTAGACAGGAGTGAAGGACGTCACACTTTTTTCACATAAGGTCTATAATTTTTGAGAAATTTGGGATGAATCCAATCAAATCCAGGGGCTTTTGTTGGTTTTAGTATCAACGAGGGAAATTTCAATGTAACAAGTTGTAAAACGACTGGAGTATTCTTCAATTGGTGCCACAGATGATTTTAGTGGCGTAAACTTATTTTCAGCTTCTATGGTATGAGCTTGGTCTTTCGGGGCTCTTGAGGTGTTCACAATGTGTGCTGCAATCTGGTTTGGAGATACATTCGTTTTCTGTTTTGCTTTACTGTTTCCTTCTAGTTTTCTTAAGAGACGGCGCTTTTCTACTGGACCTTTTAAAGTCCAAGTTCTCGACTGTTTCCATCCATTTTACATGACGTGCCGCATTCATCACTGATTTCACCATCTTCACTCTCCAGGAATTGTCTGTACTGTTGTTCACATTCACCGGTCCAGCCTGGGATGTATTCTTTGTGTAAGCCACGTGGTATTGATTTCTTTGCAGCTTTACAGAACCACTCATAGTTTTTACTGGTTGGGGGTATCCGGCCAATACACTTGTCACGGTAACCTGCAGTTGACTTTGCAAAATTCCATCGAGAGCATTGGTACAAAGTTACAAGAGGAATGGATAATCCAATGGTGATGATGCCAGGGCGATGCTGACTATGAGGGAAATGTTTGACAACACACCGAGAAGTAAGTAGAGGTTGATTGTTTCTATTGCGTGATACAAAACATACATCAGAGTAGTATCCTCTGTGCCAGGCTGCTGATTGGAAGGTTGGAAAATCCTTTACGTCAAACATCAGGAATGTGTTGTGCACGTCAGACCAGTGTACCAGGTGCTCACCATTGTCATCCTTGCTAGCACATTGCCAGAGCTCGTGGTGACTGTTGAAATGTCCTATGTACAGGTAGGATGTGGATGGACATGGATAATTTCAGACACATGCCTGACGCTAGCCTGCAGAATGAGTTCAAAACGTAGAAATTTGCAGGCTCATCACATAGCATTACCGGCATATAGCGCTATGTGCCCCTGTTTATAGTATCCCTATGGTTACCGGTTTGCTGACACAGCCGCCGGCTCCACTCAGCACTCCCAGATATGCGCTTTTGATGAGCGCACATGACACGCAGTTTGCAGTGTTTTCCTGTGCGCTCATCAAAAGCGCATATCTGGGAGTGCTGAGTGGAGCGGCGGCTGTGTCATCAACCGGTAACCATAGGGATACTATAAACAGGCGGCACATAGCGTTACATGCCGGTAATGCTATGCGCTGAACCTGCAAATTTCTACGTTTTGAAAGCATCCTGCAGGCTAGGGCCAGACACAAGTCTGCCCCTAGCCTTACATCTTCAATGTTACCTTTCACATAGATAGCTATACACTAGTATGTGGTCATATGTAGCACCAATTAAATGAAAACCAGAAATGGAGCCACGAGTTAGAAGCTGATCTTCATCTTCAACGTGAGTTTCCTGAAGAGCAGGAACGTCTATTTTGTTATCAGTGAGAAATGTGTCTAGAAAATCATATTTTGATGGCTGATACCTTCAATATTGATTTGGCAGATTTGACAGTGGGTCCAATGTCGTTCATTTGAGGAGTGTCATTTGTGATGGTACTATTATTATTTGTAGACATTATCAAAGTAGATCCTTTGTTGATTATCAAATATGATGTAAAATATATTGACCAGGAGATCAAGGTGTAGTTTGATTGTTTGGTCATCAGGATTTTTAGTCCTTTAGCATTACCCAGGTGCACCACGTGGAGGCTGACTAACATTGCACCCGGCCTAAGGCTAATGACTTGCTACATCAACCGCTCCTCCCTGCGATCTTTCCCAATGACTACGTACCATTTTTGTTGGGGATGAGGTCACTTTCATTAGGTGCAAGGCACGAATGGGTGGTTTGTGGTTGGTGCACGCCATGTTTGCACGACCACCAAATTTGAGAAGTGGTAGGAGGAGGCCAACCTGGAGAGAAGTGGTCAAAGTGTCTCTTGTTTGGCCAGCCAGATGCCCCCAAAACTACAGGGCATTTCAATGTTCCCAAAGATGGTCCTGGTGCTGTCTATCCTAGAGGGGGTGGTCATTTCCTATTTTCTCATCATCCTCTCCAGTGGTGGCCATGATGGAGTGTGCTGGGGGGCAGGTGATGGCAGCTAATGCTCCTAGAGGAGTAGCCCCTGCAACCCTCCAAGACCGTCCAGTAGAAGAGTACGAGGAGAAAGTGCGACAACCATCCAGGGCATGGCTGAGAATGGCGAGAGACAACCTCACTGGACCTCACTGAAAGCATGTTGGTGGGTCTAAGAGACAGTGACCCTTCCCTTTCTTTTCCAAAAAATTACTTCTGGGACTTGTTTTTTTTTCCCATTTTTCATTGTCCTTGACCAAGGCATGTGTTTTTTTTTAGGTTCATCTCACATTTTGTGACACTTGCGCTTCCCCCTACTGGGCATACATGCAGACTTTGGGGTCCGACTGAAAGATCTTAATGGACTCTGCCCTTCATGGCCTCTCCATGGCTTTAACAGTCTGTGTTCTGCTGCTGATTCCTGTAGGACTTTTGTTATATGTATATACTTATATGAATATACTAGGTGTATTGTTATGGTTTTGTTTGAGACGTATAGTCTGTGTGTATATAGTAAAAAAAAAATTCAGTTCACTCCTTGTGTGCTGGACTGGTTTTGCAAACAGGTTCTTTCATACTGCCGTACAGAGACTGGTGAAGAAGCCGCAGGCCTCTGGCCTGAAAGTGTGAGGTATTGAACTGCAAGACACTACACCCACTCCAATAGAACAAGACTGGCCAATTGCAGTTCTCAAGGGCCACAAAGAATGGATGTTTTCAGGGTTTACCTAGCATTGTACAAGGTGCTGGAATCATCACCTCTGCAGGTAATGAAATTAGGACTTACAATGCTAAGGAAATACAGAAAACCTGCACTGTTTTCAGACATTGAGGACTGTAGTTGGCCATCCCTGCCCTTGCGTCTCTGTGGAAGAGGGCAAGAGGAATCCTGAGCTCTTTCCTCACAACTGCGACTTTTCCTGGACTCTCTTAGGCCTTGTGACCACGTGTGTTGTTTGATTTTTTTTATGCAGATTAAGAATCTGCACCAAAACCTTCATGTTTATCCTGAGACCAGCAAAGTCTATGACAGGTCAGAAGTGCTGTGCCCATGTTGCTTTTTTTTTTCCTTTGTACATGTGGTTCAGATTTCTTTTTTCTGCGGCAAAATTTGCACAAAATCTACAATAAAAAAAAAAACACGTTGACACAGCACTTCAGAACTCTTATAGACTTAGGCTCCTTTCACATCAGCGGTTTCCGGTGAAAAAACCGCAACTGCCGCAATTACCGCACAACGGCCGCACTTGCGGTTCACTTGCGGCAAGCCCTGTGCATTGTCTATGGGGCTTGCAGTAAGTGTGCGGCAGCAGGTGCGGCAAGTGCGGTTTTCGGCACTTGCAGCAGGTGCGGCCGCGAAAAAAATGCGGTATGCGCGTTTTTTTTGTGGCCTCACCTGCCGCAAGTGCCGATACCGCACTTGCCGCACCTGCCGCAAGCCCCATAGACATTGTATGGGGCTTGCCGCAAGTGAACCGCAAGTGCGTCTGTTATGCCGTAATCGCGGCAGTTGCGATTTTTTTCACCGAAACTGCCGCGATCAGCGAAAACCGCTGATGTGAAAGCACCCTTAGCTGGCTTCAGGGTAAATGTTAGACATTCAGCTTCTCAAAATCTGCTCCGAAAACAGCATCAAACAACATATGTGGGTTCACAGTGGGATTCCCTGCTTTGTAACCTGACATAAAATAATAAATAATTGAAAAAAATTGTTGGGATTCACACTATTTTTAATTGCCAGCCAGGGTAAAACTAGGAAGCTGGGGGCTAATATCCTCATCGTGGGGATGGCCCATCATTATTGGGCCCCCACGCTACAGAATAGCATCCCGCAGCCTCCCCAGATATGGGTGCATTCATAAAAAGCACCAACTCTTAGTGCTTTACCTGGCCACTCAGTTGCCGAGTATCAGTGGCAACCTTAGCAATAAGGGGTTAATGACAGCTTTGTATTGCCAGCTAGCATTAAGGCCAAAATTCTTACTGTGGGGCCAATGTTAGACTCGGCGATTAAGAATTTCAATTACATGGTAAAGAACACACAGCACAGAGAGAAAGCATTTTATTACAAATAAAACCACAAACATGTATCTGGACTCCATATTTATTACTCCCTCATACCCCTTCTCGATCCTCTGTGACATCTTCTTGATTGGAGTCTGCGGTGAAGAACATAGCGTCCTGTCACCACACCCTCCAAACATTGAATGAATCAGCTACCAGTTCTGGTCGGGTAAGCGGTGACTCTTGAGGTCACCCGAGCACAGCTAGATAACCATGGTACCCGCTATGGTAAGCGGCCACCATGGTTATTTGAACGGGGACCTCAGGTGACCTCAGCGAGTCATCACTTACCGGAATGGAGATGATGGTGAGTGAGTGGGCAGTCAGCTTATGCAATTGCCATAGCAGTCGCGTCACCTGACCAGATGGGGTCAGCTGATCTTGGCACCATAGTAATCAAGTCAGGTAATCTGTAAATGCAGCAACGTACAGTGGAATCTAAGATTAACTGGCACCAGAATGATGGAAATAGAAAGTCTGGAGAAGGTTTGGAGCAGCTTCTGAACCTAAAGCACAGCACATCCTCTGTAACACATGACGAAGGTGATGTGCTGGCAGGGCATGCAGGGCTTCTAATTGCTCTGGGGCACTAGTGTTATGGATGATGTGACTAAAGACAGAAGCAGCTGGATGAATTCTGAAATGTACAAGGTGAGACTTTCTAATCAGATTCAACCAAATGCAGCAAGGTTGATTGGATAATGCTTCACAGACAGATGGACAATAAGCTGAAACATCCTATGAAAGCAAAGAGGGTAATATTTAGCAATGGCTGAGCCCTCACCAGATCCCATCCACTTTGAGGAAGAAAGACCTCAAAGGTTTGTGGTGAAATAGCAGCATTATGAAAACCAAAGAACTCACCTGGAAGGTCATGGATAAAGTTGTGGACAAGAGTAAAGCAGGGTTAGGTTATAATAAAAATAGCCTATGCCCTGAACATCTCATGGAGCAGTGATCAATCAATTATCCAAAGATGGAAGGAGTACGGCACAACTGCAAACCAACAAGACTGAGACATGGCTGTCGACCGAGACTGACATCCCAAGAAGGAGAGCAGTAATGAGAGAAGAGCTGAGGGCTTAATGGGCTAATGGCCACTCTGGAGGAGCTAAAGAAATCACAGTACATGCACAGCTCATAAACACTAGAGATAAGCAAAACCTGAGTGTTCACATTTAGATTTTTTGCCGAATGCTGGAGTTTGCCGACTTGTTTGCCGAACACCATTAAAATCAATGGCAGCCAAATTTAACCGCATTGAACACACCTTCAAAGATGTCCAAAAGCTGCCAAACACAGACAGACAGACACAGATCATCTTACCATGTCTCAGCGGCTCGATTGCTCCGGTCCATATTCCCCCGCTCCTTCCTACTTCCGCTTCCATGAGTGACGTGTGGGGTAAACTGATCTGATCACCATAGTGATCGCATCAGTATAGCTTCCAGTCACTGAATGAATAAGCTATAAGCTCAGTCTATAAGCAGTGACTCGATGAGATCAACCATGGTACCCGTAATGATTAGCGGCCACCATGGTTACCTGAACGGTGAGCACAGTGAAAATCACTGTACCCCTGGAGCAGAGTTGGCAGTGAGTGATGTGCGCAGCAGCTCATCTGGTCACCAAAGTAATCAAGTCAGGTGACCAAATTAGCTGACACGATCTGATCACATGACTCGAATGCTATGGTGATCAGATCAGCTGATCGCGTGTGTCATTGACCGCCAGCTCAGATGCGGAAGTGAGAGGGAGCACGGGAAAGCAGACTGAGAGCAATCAAGCAGTGTGACCCGGTAAGATGATCTGTGTGTGTAGGATAATGTAGAGCATAAGTATTAGGGTACCTTTACATGCCGCTACAACAGGATGGATACAACCCGCTACTTCACGTGCACGAGCACGCCCAAACGGTTACAAACGGGAAACGCACCACCTGTACACGCCGCCACAAGGTGCGCTACGCTACGTTACATCTATCTCTGGATACACCGCCGGGTGCCACAAGTAGCCATCTGTAGCTTACCTTACCTCATTTACACACCGCTACAACAAGTTAATATGGGCGTACCTGGTGCAGCAGGGACAGCACATAGGCGTGCCACAATTGTGGATTACGAGACGTCCGTACGCTGATAGGACAAAGCAACAACATCATGATTGGCCAGGCATCGCAGGAGGTCTGTTTAATACATGACGCTCGAGCAATTGTGTAGTGTGACTGGTCAGCTCCTTAAATATGCCTCCCTATGCAGCGACTACCAATCGTAATGCAGGAGCTTCCTCCAATAATCGCTGATGGGGCGCGGTAACCCGGAGCCTTTGTCACGCCCCAGCTACATAACAGGTACATAGCATGGTGTAGAAACAACCCTTCTGTTTGCTTCTTTACACGCCGATACAGCTCGCTGCAATCGGCTTTGTAGCCACCTGTTTTAGAGCAGTGCTCGGAAACAGATGTATCTGTTGCCGGCTGCCTCCTACCATCTACTACGGGCTATATTGACGACGCAAGCTACAATCGTAGCCTGTAGCGGGTTGTATCCATCCTGTTGTAGCGGCATGTAAAGGTTCCCTTAGTGCATTTGTAGAGATGCTTCTATCCTACATTAAGCTTCACAGACATCTGAAAAATTACCGATCATTCACCGAATTTCCCGACTTTTCAGTAAAATGTTCGAATTCGAGGTGCCGAACAAACATTGCCGAATTCAGCTCAGGTTTGAGATTGGTGAACTTGTTCAAGCAAAGTTCACTCATCACTAATGAACACATATGTACATTCATGACAAACAGACATGCAGCACACAGACAAGTCACACATTATTCACAAACATCAAACTAGATAAACACATTCATTGAAGATTCATTTTCTGCTCCATCAGGCCATATATATGGTATTTTTGCAATTTTTTATTATCTGTGTTAGGTGTTAAATTCCACAGTGTCCTGATTTTTGGAGCCACCGCTCAATCAGGACAGTATTCAGCTGTCAATCACATACAATTAACAAGGTGCGGTGTCCCGGGGGATTAGTCTGAGTCATTGAGAAGCCGCTCTCAGCCGGCGATGGTTGTGGATGGGATTCCACATTGACCTGCTGACTTGTGGACATCGATCCCCAGGGTCGTTAATCCCTCAGCTGATACCTGCTCAATAATACTTCACCTATAAATCATATTATTATGTCCTCCTCTGTACTCACATGTGAAAACGGCTCATTCCACAGGATGGAGCTGATATTCAATGTGATTTTGTCTCTATGTTTGATTCGGGTCAACTTTTCCCACTTTCACCAGATTAAAGCTGTTCTGGAGAACCTGAACATTTATGATGTCATAGGAAGCTGTGAGGTCACCGTCACCATTAAAGTTAACACCTCCCCGACCGGGTACGGAAACTTGACTTCTTGAGATGATGAAGCACCTGTAGAAATGGCACATGGTCAGTCAGTAATATCACAAAATCCACTACAAGACCTTCACCTTCATCCCCACTCCCAAACGCATGAGATTAATTATAGCTAAGAAACTAATGAAAACTGAGAAAGTAGAGAGATAGGGCATGTCCATTGAAGTTAAGGGCCCCGTCACAGCTGGCGACGGGGCTGGGGATGTCGGCGGCGACACGTTTTTGGTGCCCGTCAGGCCAGGACATCGCCGCCGGGGTGTCTGGAAACCTCGACGGGGGATGCAGGACAATGGGAGCCTATGGCTGCCTAGCCTGACAGGTTGCCGGCGGCTGGTTACATGGGGCGATGTGTGCACATCGTCCCAGTTTGGTTGCCTGGTTTCAGAGCACTGCTGTGAAACCGGGCGACCACCCGGCACAGCCGACATCCCCCTTTACATGAGGCGACATATGGGCTATGTCGCCGCCAATAGGCTACGCCCTTACATCGCCTATGTAATCAATCTCGCCCTGTGTGACAGGCCCTTAAGAGCTCTTGGAGTGTACAGGTAATTAAAACTGGTAAATCTTTTGGGAATAGATATGAAACCTGGATTTTGTATATTTAAGGGCAGAGATGTAGATTTGCACAGAAACCAGCATGCTCAGTTTAAAAGATTTTTTTCAGAGACTTGGCATCAATGTAAAGTTATAAATATTGGGGATAGTAGTGATGAGATACTAATGAGAAATATATCTTAAGCTTCTGGATTTTCAGAGGAATAAAATGTATATTTTTTAATAACTATAAAACATTGTGGAGCTTGGCAGTGATTGTACCAAGGTGCATATATATCCTTTGCATTGAAATCCAACATGCCCACTGAGCTCCCCAAAAACTGACCTAGCAGTGGTGTTTGTGACAAATTGGTGACATCGGTGAGATACCTGTGTGAACCCCCCCCCAGCTGTCTCCCTGACATTGCTGAAAGCCAAGTAAATCCATAGTTTCTTATTTTTAAAATGACATAAATGGCTACAAGTTGCAGACTTCATCCAATTTATGTACGGAACCTTGGGCACAACGGCTACAAAGTAAGAACATCAAATAGAAGCTGAGACAGACTGAGGTCACCCAATCTCCCTTTGATATAAATCATCACTGACCTTCCAAGGTTTTACATCACTGAAGTCATCACAGATTCCATCATGGCAGCCAAGGAGTAAGTGCAATGCATGAGCATAGGCATAGACCGCTAAGTACGCATGGTAGGTGTAACTCAGATCATTGGTCTCAAATAACAAGGACATTTTGTTGTCTCCAAGCTCCTCGTCCCCTGTGCAGTGCACAGTTGCATTTGTATTAAGGACAGCTGAGGTTTGCAGGTCCCTGTCCCCATCAGTCCACTTGCAGTTGAATGCTTTCTCCCAGAAGAGTCTGATAAATGGGTACATAGAATGGTCGGATGGTCTCAGGCTGAGAAGAAAGTCCTCGAAGCCGGGCATAACTCCTGATTTTGGGATCAACCCAATGGTGCCGTTCAAAACCTTCCAGGTATTTTTGGAATAAAGGCCTGGAGTGATTAGAAATGAAGCTGAAGTTATGAATGTCTTCCCAGTCACACCCTCAGCAAACAGAGCGTCCAGCAGAGCTTTTGTGTGGACCTCAGGACTGTGCAGAACAATCACATTGACCGAGCTTTTCTTAATCACCTGCACAACGTTGGAGATCAGTCTGGCTGAATAGCTCAGGTGGATTTTCTCCAGGAAGGCTATACACACTCCCCTTCTCTCTATACCAGCTTGGATGACTTGGGCTCCTTGTAGTCCTACATCATTGTCCACCACCAGCATTCCCACCCATGTCCAACCAAACTGGCCAACCAACTGAGAAAGAGCAATGTTCTGAAACGCGTTACTGGGTACAGTGCGGAAGAATGATGGGTAGTCAATCTTATTACTGAGGCTGGAGAGGGTGGCGCCATGGCTGATCTGGAAAAGACACAGAAATTATTTCAGAATTGGTGAGATTTCTCATAATATGATGTCGTGACAGGTGAGATGTCTGTAAAAATGTATTACCTGTGGATAATGGAGGACACCAAGGACGCGAGCTATCGGGATAGATAAAGCAGAAAATACATCGCCCACAATCCCGGCTCTGACAGACCGGAGGTCACAGTCATAATCTGGAGTAATGTCAGCAGCTCCGGACAGCAGTGAAATGACTCCACCGACTGCTCTCAGTTCAGACATACACGTGTCAATGACACTAAAGCCCAACGTGACATTAGGCAGGAGGTCCAGAGACCAATTAACTTCATTTATTGCAAACATGAGGCCAAGAACATCCGGTAATAACGGATGTGAAACCTGTGAGAACCAGAAGAAATTGGAAACTTGATAGTTTACTGTATAATCACTTAGGCTGCCTTCACATTAGCGTATGTGAACACAGCTTATGCTGCGTTCCCATACGCAGTCAAACGCATGCGCACTGCGTTCCTATGTTCAACATAGGAACGCATAGTGCCTGCGTTTGGCAGCGTTTGCTGCATTCGGGTGCGGATGCGGACGATATCTGCTCCTTCCGGGGTCCAGCGTCCGCACCCGGGACGCAGCATGTTGCATTTTTTGGAGTATGAAAAATCCGCAACCATCCGCATGCGGACACCTGCGGATATTATTAGTATTGCTGTCTATGGATACGCAAGACTAAGCAACACATTGCGTATGACTTGTTTTGGGACGCATGCGGACAGCATAGTGCGCATGCCCAGAAAAGGTTTAAAGGTAGACGCCCACTCTCCACCCATGAGAATAAACGCATGCGGATGCATAAACGCATGCATACGCAAGGAAACACTGCGTTTTTTAATAGGATTTTGGATGCACTTGCATATAAAAAAAACGTGCGTTTGACTGCGTATGCATGCATATTGCCTTGCGGATATGCATGCGCATCATACGCTGCGGCGGCAAACGCTAATGTGAAGGCAGCCTTAATTATCCAAAATATTTAGAGGGTACAAGAAACATGTAGAAGGCATTTTGAAAAAAGGATCAGTAAACGTTCAACACAATCTGGAGAGATATGGTGGCATCTGTAACGCCATCGGTGCCACGACACACCATCCACTCCATCTGCTCAGCTTTCCCGGACTCACTCTCATCTTTTACTCCGGAGCCTGCACATGTTCCTCAGATTTCCAGGAGAATGTTTAGTGTATGGCCATATCACTCTTCCCTCCCTCTAACGGCTAGTCTGCCCTAAAACTGGAAGTGCCTCTCAGCCTATGGCTGAAACGCACAGAGTATTTAAGACACTCTTCCCCTTTGGGAGATGCCTGAGCAATGCATTTATCCACTCAGTCAAAATCTAATTGTCAGATCTCCTCTATCCTGAATCCGTATTTTGTAACCGTAATGTGTACATGTGCTCCTATTCCCATCCAGTGCATCTGTCTGTCCCTACCTACCAGTACCTACCAGAATCTGCTCATACCTGCCAATATCTGCCTAACCCACTGTGCCTATCAGAATCTGATCTTAACTCCCAATACCTACCAGAATCCACTTGTTCCTGACAGTATCCGCCTAACCCTCTGTGCCTACCAGAAACTGTCCTCAACTGCCAGTACCTGCCGTACCTACCATTGCAGGTCTGTTTACCTCTTCCAGCCATCCTGCAAGCGCATGAGCCTATACCAGCATTCCCAACCCTAGGATCAGCCATGCCTTAACTTACAGTTCCCCTAGAGTGTCACCTGGTGGCAACCCTTTCCAGCACAAGCTTAACCTCACAATCAGAGGTTCTAATGAAGGTGAGGTAGACTAGTCACTTAGTTTCTCCCCTCCAGGGTGAGCCTGGTTCTGTCGGACAATGGGTCCACACGCATGTGTGTGACAGCATCTAATTTCATTTTGTCCCATGTGCTTTCTAATGACACAAACTCAAATAAATTGAGAAAAAACATTGTTGACTGTTCAAA